>WSTO01000310.1:0-15412 GCA_019627685.1 Serendipita sp. 399 | reverse complement strand
GCCGCTTCCATCCCATAATGAATCCATCTTCTACAAACGTCCGAATTTCACGTTTACTATCTCGCCCGATCACCGTCTCCAAAGAACCACCGGTTCCACCAACGAGAACCCCCGAATTCACCGTCCCCTCTTCTTCCAGGCAACTTTGTAAAGTCTTATCGCATTCAAGCTTCTAGGAGCTACAATGCGCCAAGAAAATCATACCCATTGCCCCTGATGTGCTCCACCAGTGCCGTTTCTTGATCAATCGTGCGACCACCTAAAATTTCTCCCATCGTTATTTGGCCAAGCTCCATTGCTCTATCCTGATCCCCTTTCACTTTCCACGATGCTTTTTGAAACTTTCCGCGACACCCAAACCGGCGATAATGTCCTGTTTGCAGCGCTCGTCTATCTCCCTTCCCTTTCGACACAGCTCTCTCACCGCCTCCATTTGATGTCGAGGAATCACTACCACTCCGTCCAAATCGGCAACGATCCAATCACCAGGATTGATAACGACAGGTGGCCACTCTTCACTCTCCGCAGACGCCACGCTAGTCAAGTGGCAACCAATCGTTAGAGGCACTTCTATTTCGGAAGGTCGTGTAAATGGTCTTTGACCAAGTGTACTCGTTCCCCGCGCGAAGATGGGCAGGCCTGCTTCACGATGCTCCAATACATCTCTGCAACGTCCTAAATAGTAGAGAAAATGTTCATATGATTTGTTCATTTGCTTATCACGAATAAAGGCGAGCACGCACCAGAGATGATCACACCCTTTGCACCTCGAGCACGAGCACCGAAGGACATCAGCCCTCCCCAAACAGCAGATTTCACATCTAAAACAAATGCATAAGAGCTCGCTCGCCCGATTGTCTCCATATCAGGTCCTCGGCACTCACTTGATGGCGCATCAATCACAACCACACTGCTGTCCTTCACGCCATCAACGAAATGGATTTCCGGCTTCGGAGATACTTGATCGTGGAATGGAACCATCTTGACAGTGTATGCCGGCCCCTCGATGCGGATTGACTCATGATCTGTGCCTACCTCTGCATGAAATGAAGGCACGAGAGGAGGGGAGACGCAATGGATGTCTGGTAAGTGACCGCCATGCGGGCTTCCGAGCTTAATCAACGCGTCCGAGATTTCGCAAGTCGAAAAGTCTTCCATCAGGCCGGGTCCGCTTGATTAAGAAAAGAAAAAGCTACGAGTTGCTGAAGCACAGTATCGATGAGGTCAGGTTCTAGTAGGGAGGAGGTATGGCACGTGATTAGAGATGCTCTTCACGGCAATGGCAAGGAATCGAAAAGTGAACTGGGAAGATCGAAATCGGGCACCATCAAACGTGGCGGACGAGAGGCCTGAGCTTCATTCTTTATGTTCGTCGAGCCATTTCCTGACGTCCTTTTTCGTCAGTAGTCGGGCGGGTCGGACCGACTCCTCTGGTGTTCGTGTTCGATAAAGGCGCATGATGATACCACATACAAGCCACATGTCCTCGTAGGAAGCGTCAAAAAGCTCCCACCAGGTTGAGAATGGCGTTGGAGGTGTCTCCGCGTCCGGATTTGCATCGTTCGTTGGCGTGACTCCTCTCCTTGGTGGTTCGGATGGATAGGGGAGCTGAAGGTGCCGAATTACGAGTAAGATTGCAGCACACACGATAACTGGTACAGGATACACCGCGTAGACGGGAGTTTGTAATCTACATTGATCAGCCGAGCCATCCAAAAAGCATCGAGAACAGCAATTTAGTACATACGCATCGTTAAGATATCCCCATGCCATTTGACAGGCTTTTGTATCCTCAAGCAGGTTTAACACGCGCATGTAGTTCACCAAGGTTCCATAGGGTAGAGTAACCTGTACGTCGAAGGCCAATCGTTTGAGTAGTTGCATTTCTGCAACAATAAGGGCGTCCTTCAACTCGTAGTATGTTTGAGAGAAGTATGACATAGGTTCGTACTGGAAGTCGCGTGTAACGTCGCTTTCGCTTCCCTCCTTGAAGCGCGCTCGATAGTATTTTGCCCTTTGAAGAAGTAGGTCGTATACATTGATTACATCTCTCATCCGCACGGGGCATTCTTCAAGCTTCGACGCAAGGTATAGAGCTCCCATGCCCATCTCCTGTAATAACCAATACGAAATTAGGTCGTATAGAAATGGTTCATGCTACTCACTGCAATTCCATATTTTTCCATTGAACTAGTATACCAAAATCGTTGGAACAACACTTGTGCGGTGGACATTGCGACCTGTTTTCTAAATGTTTGATCAGCTCGAGTTCAATAGAGGTCCCACCAATCCTTTAAAGGAAGAGGAGCTCACTGTTTGAGTAAGATTCCAGCCTGTTGGATCATCTTGGCTCCATAGGCCCGCAAGTCATCTTCGAGATCTGCAGGAATACCATCCTTCCTTGAAGGAGTTTCTTTAATCTGCGAAAGCGTGGCTAGAGGAGTAAATGTAATCTCCATCTAGGCTCTGTCATGAAAGAAGGTCTGACGTGGTGGAGTCGAGAGTTGTCCCAAACTTGAACTTCGCCAGACGCGCGAGTTCTTTTTGCTCTACCATGTCTGACGCGACTGGACCAAGAGAGGAGACTGAGCCTGTAGTAGAAGATGTTTCATCAACGAAAGAGCGAGAATTCGGCACGCCCGGCGCTCAGGAAGGGGAGTTATTAAACCTACCCACACCAAGTAGCGCAATACAGGCCGAGCAGCGCTCTACGAAGTTTACCTCCACGAGTACGAGCGCACCATCTCGGGCTCCCGGTCCAGACGATAGGAGAAAACGATCACCTCCACGAGGACGTGGAAAACCGAAAAGAGGTGGAGCACCGGGTCGACCAAGGTCTCCAGGTCCACCTCCATTGCCACCATCGTTTCCTCCTCCTCCTGGATATAGGAGACCTTTTGAACGAGGAAACTCTCCTCCCTATAGAAGAGGACGTTCTCCTGGTAAGTCATTTGAACCCATGTTGCATTGATCACTATTTGGGTCACAACTAGTATCTGCGATCATGTAACCATGCGAATGCTAACAACCTGCAAAGAGCCACCCAGACGTCGTACTCCGCCACCACCGCCACCTGTTCCACCGTCAGTTCCTCGACCGGCCTCCTTTGTACGCCCTCGCTATGGAAGTCCTCCACGGCGTGGTTCACCACCTTCAGGACCTGCCTCTACACGACGGCGAAATTCTCGTTCCCGTTCCCCTCCACCCAGGCATCGTTCTCCCCCACCATTGCCAGGAGGAAGGCGTCGCTCGCCGTTTCCTTCTGCGAGACGACGCTCACCTCCACCTCGACGACATTCTCGTTCTCCACCACCAGCTCGACGATATTCTCGCAGTCCACCTCCGCACAGACGGCGGGGAGGATCTCCTTACTCCCGGGGAACATCCCCATCTCGGAGACGCTCTCCGATTCCTTCTCGGTCTGCGAATCGTTCTCCTTCACCTACAGGGATTCGTCATCGTCTTCCTTCTCCGGGTCGGGATCGATCACGGAGCTTGTTCGCGTCTCCAACGCGCTCTGGACAAGCTAGCGGACGTGCTTCGCCTGCGCGGCCTCGTTCACCTCAGCGGAAGAGAACCCGGAGTCCCGAAAAAGTGGAGGCACCGCCTGTCACAGGAGAGGATCAAGACGACGGCCGATTTTCGAAGAAGAGAAGAACCCTGGACGGCAACGCGATGGGGCAACAGGAAGAGGAGAAACCAGATGTATATATGCGTGGTGTACAAGTCAAAGAGGAACCAAAGCCTGTCTCACTTCATGGTCCGGTCGACAGAAAGTCAATGCTGCCACCCACCGAACCAAGAAGCATTCGAGAGGGGAGGCTCAGGGAAGCGAGAGAGGCAGCATTAAGGATAAAGACGGAGCCAAAGGACATCGAGATGTCGGATGCATTGCCAGCAGGCGGCAGTTCTCCTGTGATGACGGCTACCCCTTCCACACCAGCACCTGGGGTTCGGACGGCGACAACGACATGGCGTGCAGGATCGGTTAAACCTCCGACACATGTGAAACAGAACTCATCAGTGGCTACTCCTATCGAAAATCCGAATCAAATGCCTCCACAAGGCCCTCCACCCCCTACTCCTATACAAGTTACAATACCCGTCATGACGAATTGGAGAAAGGACAGCGTAACTCCAGACTTGGATGCAGAGGTATGAATGGCAGCCCTTGTTTCTCTTTCGCTGACACTGAATGCTGATGATTTCATTTGCACCAGGTTGAACGCATTCGCCAACTACGGCTTCATGCTGTTGCCGAGCACAACAATATTGCGATTGCGGTCCGACGCGCCATGTACGAGTTGGAACTCGCCGATTTTGATTTGCGAGCTTCAGAGGCCCGGTTGGCTGTCGCGGAGAAACAATCCGATCTCGCTTTGAAGGGCATGCTCAGGTATGAGGAAGAAGTATAGTTCGTGTCTCACAGGTATTTCTAATTTTTCGGGAATGAATCTATATAACGGAAAGAGGAACATACATAGGCCGACGAAGAATAAGGTCCCATTAGTAGTGATGAATCTGTTGAGCAAGAAATTCGTCAGTCTTGGTTTTTCCGTCATGAGGCGATATCCAAACGGACCTCTTCTCGCTCTCGTCCTCGCATGAATGGTGGCTCTGTTCCAGCGAAATAGATGTCCGTCCAGAGATCCTTCAACTCGGGCTCGAGGCTCTGCTTAGCCTCCTCTACAGCAGCATCGACCTCCGCCTTTGCCTGCTTGTCCATCTCCTTCAACGTTTCCTCTGAGGCGAGGCCCCAGTCTTCAATATACTTTTGGAGACCTTTAATGGGATCTTGGGTGCTTCGCATGCGTTGTACTTCCTCACGGGTTCTGTAGGTCGTTCCAGGATCGGACATGGAGTGACCACCGTATCGATAGGTGACGAATTCGAGTAGGAGAGGTCCCTTATCGGACAACGCCCATTCTCGGGCGTGTTTTACGGCTTGGTGCACTGCAATGACATCCATCCCATTCGCCTATGACATTCTCATGAATACCCTTGAAAAGAACCGAAACTCATTACCACTAACCTGGATTCCGGGGATAAGGTCACCACGCGTGTAGTACTCGGTGTTTGCAGAGCTGCGTTCAGCAGAGGTACCCATTCCATACTTGTTATTTTCACAAACAAAAACGCAAGGTAAATTCCAGAGTTTGGCCTGGAGAAGAGTGAGCAAATGCAGACGATGCAGTGTGAATCTGGTCGATTTACCATGTTGAACGCCTCAAAGACTTGTCCTTGATTCGCCGCACCATCACCGTACAGAGTGAACGTTACAGTACTTTTGTTCATGTACTTGTCTGCGAATGAGATTCCGGCCCCCAGCGGGACTTGCGCGCCGACAATACCATTACCACCGAAGAATGTCGGAGTGAAGATGTGCATCGAACCGCCTTTGCCATTCGACATGCCAGCCTGACGACCTGAATCAAGTAATATAGGTCAGCCTATGTCGAGTGCCAATGACTGGGGCTCCTTACCTAACAGCTCGGCGAGAACACCTTTGATGGTTCCTCCACGGAGGACAGCAAATGGATGGCAGCGGTATGAAGTGATAAGTTTGTCATCCTGGGACATAGAGGAGTGGAATCCAACTGCTATGGCTTCCTGTAAAAGGCGATGAGCAGACATGACGCATAAAAAAACATTGGGGAAAGGCGTCAGCGAAAGCAAACGACAACCTACCTGGCCAACTGCCAAGTGACAGAATCCTCTAATCAATTTTGCTTGATACATGGCACCAGCAGCTTGCTCCATTTTTCGCATCAGCGACATGTCCTTGTACCATTCGAGCAAGTTTTCCTTTGTGACGCTAACTTCGAGACCTGGTGTTTCTGTACGGTACCCCTTGAACGTGTTTTCGTCGAGTGTGACGGTGAATGGTTGACTGGGTTCTCCCGGCTCGGACGATAGCCTGGTCGAATCTGCTGTAACTTGCACCGAGCGAGAGCCCAGCGGCTAAGGAATGAAAAACCAATGCTTAGCCATCATTGTCTTCATCGTGCAGATGAGAAAAGACTGACTATCCGTCGGGACAGTGCTCGCCTCGAAATTGATGCCAACCTTGAAGACATGGCTTGGGGAGAAAAGGTGGGGTCGGAGTTGTAAATCGCGGCGGCAGGCGTTCAAACCCGCTGGCGAGACTCTAAAGTTTATAACCTGTGTGCAGAATTTTGTTAATATTGAGTTGAATGTCATAGATCTCGTTATTGGCCAGATGCCTCATCGTTTCATGTAACGTTTGTCCACGATCGTCGAAATAGTGCAGACTTTTACATGAAGAGCAAGATACATGGTTGTGTCCAACTCTCATGAATTTCCTTCATGATGAGAGTGGATTTAGGACGTTTAGGACAACATCTCCAACCCAATGGATCTCACAGATTTACAGCGCGTCCTGGAGAGGTTGTACAGCATTAAACGGCTTTAAATATACATTGCTGTTAGTTTTACTGTGAGTTTCCCGGTCCGCCACGCCCCCGACAATGGACATCTGCTATACTCCATCCAGTCAGGCATTGTAAACCTTTTCTCGGCGATGAGATAGGTGGATGCTGTCCATGTTTCTTTGCCGAAAGCCAACGACAAAGCCGTCAGAGTGTCCGAGAGGTCCAAGATTACTTGGACCTGCTCGACCACAATGGGACCCCAGGTTTCAACAACGAAGAGCTTCCTGTTTTTTATGGACGCGGATATACGGACCAGTAAGTACTCTGAAACACTGGACAAACGAAGCCAGTCTCGAACAAAAGCGTTCGCCAGCCTCCTTCGAAAACTTGGACTTGGCGGCTTCAGCTGAATCCTCCTCACATCGAACTCTCGTAGGCTTGGATCAGTCATGGATGGAAGCAATAATTTGAATTCAAGCGATTGAAAACAGTGTCCATACAAACATGAAGACGGCGTCCTCCTCCTGGGAGCATACGCGAGAGCACATGCGTCGAGTCTCGTAGTCTCTAAAGCAATATTTCGACACCCGAATCCATAATATCATCGGCACCGACTTGTCAAAGTCGCAGTTGGAGGTTTGCCTTTTCTTCCTTGAGATCCTGTACACGTTGATCTTCCTCTCCGGTTATATTCTTGCACCGATTCAATGCTCGGGTGAGATAAAGCATGGCGTTGTTGAGATCTCCTGTGCTTTCATATGCCTTAAACAACATGTACCATACTTGATCTCGGAAGTGCTCGAGGCCTTCCTCTTCCAGCCACTGGATCGCGTTATGGAGCTAAAATATTTCAGTAACTAGGTCATTCCAATGAATCTACTGACCTGGTCAATGCGAAGTTGCATCGGTAGCTGACTTTGATCAAGAGTATTCTCGAACAGAATTCCAGTCAACATTGCTCTCCTTTGGTCGGCCCTTGAATCGGATACTCCATCACAGCTACCACAATTTGGAAGGGCGTGTATCGTGTGCCATGTACCGCTCAGCAAGCACCGTCCCGCATGTGGGTTGAGCAGGGTCTTAATGGAGAAGGGGGGAGACAGGAGTTCTTCCCCAGCTCGGATATCACGACATGCCCTATACTCCAAAAGTTGACGACCCTCATTCCAATACTTGAAGAGGTTAGGCCGATAGCCGCGTCTCAGCCGCGACGCGAAGCTAAATACCCCAACACTTGTTCCAAACTTCACTGCGTCGCCAATCTGAGGGGTTGGAAGCTGTCTGAGAGCCGCCAGTAGTTGGTCTGGGGTATAGTTGGAGGGGAGCGTCAACAGAGGAGCCTCTTCTAGGACGAGACATCCAGCAGGGATTTTCTTTTCTGCTGTCCATCCGTAGGAGTCTGCACGGGTGTCACATAGGAATCAGCATAACGGCTGGATCTCGAATCCATCTGATGCAGGTCGGACGCGTGCACTTACTCGGGGATGGAGTCACACGAACATTCCACCGTGGTTGAAATGTTAGACTCATGGTTCCGTGAAGAGGAGATTTCCATCCGCAAATGCGGCGAGGTTGTCTAATTTATATTTTTCAAGGTCGGGCAAGGTGGTGCGCGTTCCGCAACGTTCGAGTGATGCTGCAGCCTTGAAATCTTGTGATATACACTGCACTTTGTTCGTCATACCTCCCACCAACTTCTCGTTGCTTCCACGAGTTTTCTCCTCCCCGTCAAACAGGACCAAGCCCACATCATTTCCCAGCAATTGTGACTCGGGTTTCGAGCCATATATAACCATCGATCAAAAAATTTGCACATTGACGGAACAACTGATGGCCATTTTGGACGGGCCCAGCGGACGGGGATGCTTCCTGGTTTTTCGGGGGAGCTGGATGCTTAGTTTTTGAAGGCCTGGACAGAAAAGGGTATAGATATCATAGTATATGCGCATCTTGATCACAAATCCTCCACTTGACAAGGTCTATCGTCTCCCCTTTGCCCGGACTGGTTGAATTCTCAAGGTTCCCATCGGCTTTCATACCATATCTCTGGTTTGATTGTTGATAGAGATTTATAACGGGATCTTTATTCGTGGAGACCCACAAGCGAAACGTGGAGAGGACCAAGGGTACGCAAATGCAGTTTCCGAGCAGTGCTTGGGGACATGGCTGCCGTTATCATTGATGAGAGAATGGCTAGCATGAATTTAACTGTGGGGGATGACCAGGACGTCGCGAGCTTATTGGGCCTGACAAAACCATCGGGAGTGTCAGCAGCTGGGTGCCTCGCTTCCCATTGTCTTATGAGCCGCTGGTTTGCATAAATAGGGATTGGTATCATTGCAAATTGGAAGAAACAATGTTGTTATCATAATATACAGGTATCATGTCCTAGCAGGATGACATAGTTGGTGGATGACGTGCGTTAGAATCAGATTTTATCATTCGTGTCCGAGTTCCTTATGCCTTCAATGCCCTGAGCCTTGACATGACGTTTTCTAGGTCGTCAGCATCAATATCTGCCGCAAGGTTGGTGCTCGTTCGGAGCACAGTGGCCTTGCCCTTGTCCGTCTGAACGAGCACGGTTCCACTCTTGGGATTACCAGTCACAGGGACTCCCTGCATGGGCATCCCTGGAACGGTGAGATTGGCCCTATTGTTTGTGGCTGAAGGGGCGTTTGTGCGAGAACCCCTGGCAGACGCCGGGAGAGGGGGAACTGGTGGCGAGTCCGCGGGGAATTGATCTTCAGCTTCGTACATCATCGAAGTAAACAAATCCTGATAGCCGACCCCGAAGAACTTTGAGAGCTTGCCGGCACGTCGTCGGCGTGCAGCAAACTCCTTATCTTTAGAGGGACTCTTCATGGCCGGTGGAACGCTCTTTGCCTTCTGATCGCTCTCGATGTTCGTGCTCGACACGGATTTTGACGCATATATCACGAGCGGTGATGGCCGCGACCCCGTGGGCTTGGTCGGAGGTGCCGGTTTAAGGGAATGATTCTGATTCTGTTCCAACGATTGGCCGAATACAGGAGTTGGAGGGGCCATGTCCGGATATCTCCCCACAACGGTCATTTTCGTTGACCCTACACCGTCATTTGATTCTGAGCTCTTCCTTTCACTCGACTGAGAGTTTCGGTGCTCATAAGGCCATTCCAGGGGATCTCCTTCATCTTCTGAACCAGAATCCGCTGTACTAGCCAGCAGGTCGTATAAGGAATCGCGGTCCTACAAAGCCGGAGAAGAATTAATGAAGAGGCCATAATAAGGTTTGAGATACCCACATGATCGAGCATATACCTCAGGCTCGCGAGGCTTCGCCTTGATGCTACAGAATCAAAGGAACGAGTTGGTTGTAGAGGGATCCTGTCTTGGTAGATCGCTGGCGGTGGAGGGACACCAAAAACCTTGAAAATTATTAGGAAATATTGGACTATAAAAACGGATAGGATGCATACAGCTGCCATTTTAAGAGCACGCTTCACGTTAAGTGCCCTCTGCTTATCTGATTGTGGGATCTGGAGTTGCTTGTAGAGGAGCTCCTCAATCGAAGGCATCGTTTCTGATTTAGACTTGGATTTTCCAGTTTTCTGTGTAGATGAAGACTCCGGAGCGCTGTCGAAAGCGACTTCCTCCTTTCGCCACATCGAACGAGAACGTTTGTGTTTGAGAGCTTGAACCTTGGCGGGAGTCTCCGTGGATGGAGATTCCATGGAGAGGCGACGGCGGCGAGGATCTCTCGCCTGAGTGTTCAAGACGAGCTCTGATGGTACGGATTCACCCATAATTTGCTGAAGTTTCGCCATGCGCGCTCGTGTTTGTTGTTTTTGGACCAATTCAAGACGGGGATCCGGAGATGTTGGGGACACTGGGCGATATGTTACATTATCGGAAGGGCGAGAGGAGGATGACCCATCAATGGTCATTCGGCTCCGATCGTCGGTGGTCGGATAAGAGGCGCCAGGAGCAGCTCGATGTGCTCCAGGAGCACTAAGAAGAGAAGATGCGACAGAAGAGTCTGAGAGACGCCTTGCCCTCCGGTCCGCGACGGGAGAAGGGACGACGTTCAGCTTGAGGACGGGCGCGTTCACGTTCGAAGGCGAAGATGTGGCAACCAGCGAACTAGCTATTTTACCCCAATTCGAGGTTGGAGGAGGCTCGAACTTGGGGGACTCGAGCGTTGCTAACGCTGCACTACGATCCAGACGAACATCGGAGCCGGCGAGAGTAGGACGGCGTTGGAGACGATTGGAGGTAGTTCGAGTGGGCAAAGGTTGTGCTTCCGCAATTTGAGGAGCCGTACCTAGAATCTTATGAAGCTTCCTTGTCTGCCTGACCAAAGCAGCTCGCTCGACTGGATTCAACTTGTTCACTGTCAATGGCAGGCGTTGCTCGTCCGCTACAGTCTCGAATGTTTGTGATGGTGGTGGTAGTGCATAGGATGGGGACTTGAGCAGTGCGTCATGAGATTGATGTGACTCTCCCATGTCGGAGAATGCCATCGACTCGCCGCCAATAGAAGGCCGAAACGCGCCATTATCAGCCTCTCCGTCCGATGCAACTACCACATAGTCTTCGTCGTCAAGATTTTGAGGAGAACTGCTGCTGGTCGTGTTATGTTGCTTTGCCTTGTTGCTGCTACGCGGGGGAGATATAGGATGGAATGACCGGATACTGGAAGACATTATCGCTTGTTTTCGTTGCGTTGTGTTTGATGTATGCTGAGAGTGTTACAGAGGCCTCGAATGTGTTCGTCGCTACGGTGGCGCGGATGGTATGGGCCCAGGAAAAGGCAGACAGAAGTGATATAGATTAGCAGAAAAAGCGTGAAGAGTATGTCGTAAGCTTGAGAGAGAGCTGATACCGTGTCGCAGCCCAACGGGGAACAATCTAAGATGTGGTCGAGTCGAGGCTAAGCCTGCCCAAGAGTGGTCGTTGCCCTCAGCCTTTCAGTTGAAGTTCTCGGCTCAGAGCCAGGTGATGAAGATGATTCTGAGCGACGGGTGTAGTCACAAATGGTCATATACATCCTCGCTTCCTGTTGTCGCCAAAGAAGCTTTACAGCCTCTTTTCTCTTCACCTGCCGCATTGGGCCTTTGTTGACCGAGAGCTCTTTATACGCCTTTTGGGAACAAATATCCGGGTAATTGGACATTACAAATTGTTCAAATTAACCTCCTGACGTCGTCTAATCTCGATGCAGATAGGACGCCAGAGTCGGAAAGGAAGGCGAGCGTCTGAGCTCAGGAATAGCTAATCAGAACAACCTATGAATTCCTCAACACTTATCGCACCTGTCATCTCTATGCGCAACACGGTGTTGCAGTCCCCACCCTCGCGTGGAAGGGAATACCGCGGCTTCTCACTGGTTTCCTTTGGATACGATAGGGATAGAGACTAAATGCCATTGCAACTATTCTCCTGAGTGCAGGCCCGCGGTGGATTTCGAGTGAAACAGGTCCTCAAGCCACGGTGACCCTTAATAATGAACCCCTTTGGAACGTAAATCGTTCAGCAAAAATACGTAACTGGTATGTATCTACACAAATTGTCACTTTCTCTCACCTGGAGATTGGGTCGCAGCTACTGACTTCGTCGCTAGAGGTTGGATACACCGACGCCGTGAAGACCACCACGATATCGGATCAATGGACAACATGTCCGTCCTGTCCAAGTCTATCTGCAACAGAATCCTGGAAGCGCGCCTATTCGCCCAGGTTGCCCCTTGCAAACGGGACCCCGCTTAGTTTACCCGACATGTCACCCGGCATAACTGGGAGCTAATCTTTTTCGCCTCACATTAGACATACCTTATGTCTTACCTTGTACCCCACTCCCTCTCGCAGACCAACTGACCAATCCATTGAAGGAGCGTTTCCAGCTTCAAACGGCTCAGTAGAGCCTCACAAAATGGACGCAGAAGCAGGTCTTCGCGTAGCCTACTTCGCTCTAAACCTCATTGGAGGTTTTTGTGTCCTTATCATCGCAGTTATGTTGATTGTCGAAAGAAGGCGGCGTAAAGAAGGCGCCTGGTTTGCAACATTTACCATTATTCTCTCGCGATTAATGTCCACGATCATCTCTTGTCTTCTGTGAGCTAATACTGTTGTGTTTACTCTTGGTGTCTGACTGCAGAGCTCAGCCTGTTCTCCGGCGCAATAGACAGAAATTCGACACCGGGTACGGGTGCTGTCTGTATTGCGCAAAGTGGCCTTCACACGGCAGTACCTCCTTTACTATCCTACACGATCCTATCATATATCATAATTGTGAGGGGTTAACTGCAGGTTTCATGTCCGCGCTGGCTGACAGCCGAAAGACCACATTTCTCGCGTGCAGGTACCCTTTTGCCAATCATGTAATTGCCTTCCAGGCTGGCAAGATTACATTCCTAGCACTCCCATTCATCTTTTTTGCCGTTGTAGCCGTCACTTCGTCTTTGGTGAGCACATTTTCGTTTATATGAATGGTGTGCTCACCTTGCAAAGGTGGCGAAGGCCATTCCTTCCCGAGTCAGGGCCGGCATCTTTTATTGCTACCTTGATGATATAACTCTGTGAGCAGCCTTTATTTTCTCCGTTTATTTGTTCATATTACTGAACTAAACTAAACCTAGCGAACGATTTTCAAATATCTCCAGCATTTGCGCGTTGACCGCGAGTATCGCCTTCATCATGCTCGCTGCTCTAATGGCACCGAATAAGAAACCAGACCTCCATGGAGTGGCGCCTGCTCTTCTGTGTTGGGGATTGTACTCGGCAGCATGGATAGGGTAATGTCAACTTATATCAAATCACCGTATTCGGCCCTAAATAGAGCATAGGCTATTCACCACCCAATGTTTCAAAACATTCATGGCTGCTGATGTGCTATCTGCTGCTGATGGGATTATTGTCTCGCTCTTTCTCGCGATCCAACGGCCAACGATAATCGCATGTATCGCAGGAATAGACCATTCAGCACCTATGGAGGAAGGGAATGAAGCTACTGAAAATACGAGTACTACGCCACAGCCCGCTGTTATCAATATCTCGGACACAGTAGACGTTAGCGTCTCTGATCCAAGACAAGACTTATCACCAGCCACCAAAATGCGAGTCTTAGCACTTGCTTTGGGTCTTGGCTCATCCTCCCGCATCGAACTGCCCGAATCTAGGAACAGCCGCGAAGAAATGCAAGTATCCAAATCTCAAGGGATTCTGGCTCATCCCTATGCTGTCGATGAGAATCACGCTAGCTTCTCGAGTCTCAAAAGTATTCAATATGGAATGGCTTTAGGTCATCCGTCGCAGGATGTTTCCCGCAATGTGACGCCAGCATTCAAGAACGGAAGCTCAGAGGAAGACGCTATGGAGCGCTCAGCAGACATCATAATCTCTGATCGAACGTCCACTCCCAGTAGAACTGAAAAGATTCAAATGGACGATTTGATTGGACGAGGCCGCGCAGCAAGATTGTTGACTACTCTCAGGGTTCACGGTAGTACGCCATCAGTCATCGAGTCAGCGCTTCCCTCGACTATGGACGATAAATCGTCCTCCAGGAGTAGACCGGTCTCAGCGCTTCGTCAGCACCCATTACCCAGTTCTATCCATTTAGACAGTCGCAGTCAAGCGCCTACTCCCGCTCACGCCTTTCACTCCAGTCCTTATTTACTCAGACGAGCGCTGACACCGTCTAGACCTTACACAAGTTCAGATATGCTGAGCGAGCACTCGCATCCGTCAGAACCCGCGACTGGAACCGAGTCTTCTGGGCGCATCCTCGCCGAAAGCATCGAAGATTCCGTTCAATCGTGGCCGGATGTGTCAAGGGCAGGATCGAGCCGAGCACATCATGAAAGCACGAGCGAGCGAGGAACATTGGGTCGTCGATTCCCCATATCCACCCCTCTTCGGAACTCCATGGAGGATTCAACTGGACACTCAGTATCTCTGTCAGTTGGAAGAGAATCCTCTCCCTCACCACTCCGGTTGGGCGAGAGCATCACATCTGCGATAACCACCGCACCAATAGGTCGGCATAATCGACAGCAAGAACCTGGTCCTCGGAGTAGCGCAGATATTGTTTAATCATCAGGCTAGCGAGAATTCTAGCCTTTCCGTCTGTTAGCAGTACACCTTGTATGGATGTTTGCCTGATGTGTTTGAATAGCCCTGCAAAGGTCTCATAAACACTGTATTTTAGTTATAGGTGGTGGAGCATATATTTGTGGCTGGTATCCATCGCGTTCCAAGCCGTTCGTTGTTGTACTTGCTCAGTGGCGGCTCCTAGAACACAGTCGCAAACTTTGTCTCTGCCATCTTGTACATTGTCCATCAAGAAATACTCTCGGGCCCGGTTAATTCTTTGATACAAGCTTTCTTCTGAAAGAAACAGGTATATGCGTTGTCTCAGAACGCGTGGCCCTAAGGGAAGCTGACCAGTTCGCAAACAGGCCCGATGACTGGTTTCAAGGACGACGAAGATGTACCATCGTCTCCGGAAACTCGTTCTGCTGCTTATTTAGGCACGCACTCGACCGAAGAGCTACCCGCGCCTCAAACAGATTCGACAACTTGGAACAAACCTGGCTCATCTCACACGAAGATCACGTTTGAGCAAACCGATTATCACAATGGTACATGGGACGCACATCCTCGCCATCGTTCTCCACCTCCAAACTACAACGAAGAGAACAACGGTTGGACGGCAGGTATCATTGGCGAGGAACTGGAACCGTGGCACACAACCTCGATGGAGCTCATGGAAGAACAACAAAACGAGCGATTCTGGTGGAACGCCGAGAATCGACGATACTTGAAACCCCTGGGTCCAGGGATGCTCCCCGTTTTGGCACTTTCTCAGATCCATGATGACACGCATGAACTCCTTAAAGTGTCCGTAACGTACCCCGAATTTCCTCGCCCTGCACCGGAGGAGGCACCCCCATATCCTCCACCTACACAGGACGAAGTGCGACATGCCTTACTCCACCAAAACTCTTATTACTGTGCAAAATGCAATAGCTGGGTGATTCTACA
>WSTO01000308.1:0-15420 GCA_019627685.1 Serendipita sp. 399 | reverse complement strand
ATTCAGAATGTTCCCTCACCATCCATGGAAGAAGCATTGCCCCACCTCGTAGACGGCTAAGACGAGCTCACTCTGGACTGCTTTCCTGTCGCGATCTGTCTCCGCATTTTCACCTGGCTTCAAATTCCTGGTCCTTTCCATATCCTCTACAGCGCACCCAGCGGCCTTTTTTAGCCACCAAAACGCCGCTCTCTCATCCTTCTCCACACCCCATGCATGCCTCAAACTCAGTCCCCACATCAGCATACCAACTCCACATCCACCATGTATCGTTGCAGCCCGTTCAAACCAGACAGCCGACTCTTCCAACCTATTTGCCTCGTGGTGACTTATCCCGAGCAGTAGGCATTCTTGAGCGCTAAGTGTTGATTCGTCGGATGGATTTTCATGAGCCGATGAAGAAGCCTCGTCCAGATAAGGCAACGTAGACTGCTGGTCTCCGCCCGCTCGCTCTTGGGTGGGAGTCGGAGTACTGTCACTTCTGGCAGGGCTTCCTCGTCCAGCTGGACGGTATCCGCCCTTTTCCCAGCCCTTTGGGGTTGGTGCAGCCGATTCCGGAAGATCGGTGACATTATAAAAGCTGTATCTTGAATAAACGGAGAGACCGGAACCAGGTCTCGGCCCAATTGGAGGGGGTGAAGACGGTAGAGCTACTACTTCTCGTGGGGCTGGAGGAACCGCTGTTCCACCTACACTATATCGTGTCTCGTTATGTGACTGAGAGGATGATGCATCATTAAAGGCAGGATTCTGATACTGGCGATCAGTTATTGTAACGTGATAGCTATAAGGCACATCGTATGTGCGGGGAGGACCAGGTAAAGGCGACGGGGAGTTAAAATGCGGCGATCCGTGAGATATGCTAGACGGTGATGGGCTACGGTCCCCGTCGGGAATAGGTGACAATGATCGGGGAGACGATGTTAGCTGGGTCCGAGAGGGATTGTTGGGTTGTGTGGGTTGAAGGAGGGGAGAGTTGTTCAGTTCTTGGGCTGTCACACCTGGGGAAAACTGGTCGTCCGTGTATGTTCTATTAGGCATGGTTTTCGGAATACTCATTCTGGCAATGGCCTTACGGGTGAGTGGGGGTTCGGATTCTCCGATACCTTCCATTGGGTGGGACTGATAGGAAGAAGGGGGCAGAGTCATCGGAATAGGTGGTTCTGGGAAACCCATGATGGTATGGGGAACATCTGTGGAGGTGGACATTGTGGAATATTCGGATCCTCTGAAAGAGATGCCGTTACCTAGTGCTGGAACCCCTGGTCCAGCATTGGCTTCCGACCTTATTGGACGTGAAAAGTTGTATCGAGTTGCAATTGGAGCTTTGCTTGGCTGCCGCTTTTGCATGATTGGTTCAGTTGGAGATGGCGGTGCAATTGCCTGTCCACTCTCCTGAGATATAACAGTATCAGGGTATACGTAGTTGTCGATATATTCTGATGGGGCTTCCGACTTGGGTCTATGGACGACAACTGCGGGAGTATTCATGTTTACGGGAATGTTTCCGGCGACTCCACCACTGGGAGTCGACTGAGGGGTCTCAAAATGTCGGAAAGAGAAAGGATCGGTAGTACTCATTGCGCTTGTCGTCGTCATCCACGTTTGGCGTACACTGTCCACGCCGGAGAATTGTGAACCGTTCGAGCTGCGATCTAATGTACACAGTCAGTGAGAGCAAGGTAAGAGAGAAGATAGAAGAGGGGGGAAGAAGATGTCGTCAATATCAAGAGCGCCCGATATGCGCAGCTCGTATGAGCAGACGCTGGGAACGATGCTATGCAAAGCCCGTACAAGCGCGGGAACAAAGGTAATAAAGACATATTAAGCTGCAGATCCTTACCTCTATAGTCGAAATATTCTCCAGTGTGCAGATTATCCGGATTGCTTGAGGCAGCGCCTGGTGGCTGTTGAGGATGGCCTTGCTGGGGTGTCGGTGGATCGACTGAAATGTCAATATCCGGTGTTATTGGACTAAATCTGGACCGTAAATGATCTGGTTGCGGGGGAATTGGTAACGACCTGAGGTTGAGAGGTGTAACACCATGGTTGCCCCTAGGCGGGATACCGTGACTATGATACCCGTGAGAATCAAGTGTAGAGTACACTTCTTGTCGTGAGCTTGGTTGTTCGGCAGCTGGAGCGTGTCGACCATGGGTACTGAAGTCACCCGAATTGCCGTCCATGGGTCTGTTACCGTGCTGTCCACGTATATCTCGAGCGTCCGATGAGGTACTATCGCTTGGAGAGTGGAACTGGGTGTGCAGAAGAGGTGACGACCCAGCTCGCGCGTGAATATTTGGGCCGAATTGTGATCCTTTAGGGGTTTCATTCTCAAAATGAACTGTGTATCATCACAATAGTAAGCAAATGTGTTGACTAGATATGGAAAAGTATACATATACTCACCCTCTCTGCTTTGGTACGGTCCTCTCAGCCTCTCTGGAGCATCGACAGCCTGTTGTTGCTGCTGGGCTTGCTGAAATCGACCCATGATGCTCCCATCTACCTTTGCGCTACTTCCTGATGGCGTTGGAGAGAATTTAAAAGCATTTGGACTTGCTCCGGGTACAACTGGATAATCACGGATAATGCTATCCAATGGACTGCCGTCGAGATAGGACGAATCTGTTGAGTACAAGGAAGTAGTCTGAGCTGAGCGAAGAGAGTCCCGATATGGCTCAGGATGGCTGCGGTATGCAGCAGCCATGTTGGATGTGCTTGCCAAGCAAGGTGAGCCGCTGCCACCATCATACCTCCGCCTACACGACAACCATGGACGAATCCCATGTAGACGAGTTCGAGCACAAAATAGCGATACAGCTATCTAGGGCAATGAATATGCCTGTTCCCAACGATTTACTAGCAAGAAGAGTAATTGGTTTTGCAAATTCTATGGACAACACGGGATTTATCCAAGGTATGGTAAAATCTTTGATCGCTAATCCTTTTCACCTTGGAAAGTTGTGCCAACCTAATATTTTCTACAGCTGCAAGCGGCTTTGGCAAGTTTCAAGAGAAATTCTTGACTGAACTACGAGATGACATCCTCGCCCATACCAGACAGGACGCTGCACAACCAACGTCCAGCCAGATTCAAGGGTTTATAGACGCTGATGTACTAGAACCAGATGCTCCCCGAGTGGGCGGACTAGTTCGGCCAGACCTTGTAAGTAACACGTTCAGAGTGTGGAACAAATAGAAGTCATTCCTGAAGCGATAATATGTTTTCACTGTGTAGCAACATACATTTCGTGCACCAGCAAAACCAATACAACCCCCAACACCGCGAAAGTCGCTGCTGGGCCTCGACAAGCTGGCACAAGAGAAGAGACTTGCCTCTCAGGCATCAATGGATGCAGAAGGCTCAAGAAAGAAAGCAAGGTTGGACGATGGTGCCACGTTCAAAGGTCTGTTCATTGTGATTCTAATGAGTGCTCATCTCACCGAAGATCTAGTTCCGAGCTTACCAGCGTCTCGGAGTAATACCCAAAGACAACGCGTTGAGGACACACCTTCACGGGGCCCAGGTTTGTCTGAAGAGGCTCGGAGACGCCTGGACGAGTACCGGAAGGGAAGGGAAACACATCGCTGTTGGTCCCTCCAATTTTTTTTTTGGTTTGTGCGTCACTGACCTCAGATAGCTGACGGTATCTCTGCTAAAAATGAGAGATCTTCTCAGACTGCGGGGGGAATTGGCGATTTCCAACGCCGCTTGAATCGAGATACGGCCAATGGTAAAGGAAGCCGACATAGCGCTCCACAGACACCAAGCAGGGGTGATGCCTCCATTCGAAGTACTCGGGATCGCTGGGATGCGACTCCTCGTGATCCCACTGGCTCAGATGGTAATTGGGGTGGAGTACGAAATAGACGATGGGATGCACCTACCCCTCGTGCATCGGCTAGTAGTATCGTTGACGACGATGAAGGGGATGCTGGTCTTGGAAGATTCGACGCAAGAGAATGGGAGGAAGAACAGACTCGACTCGATAGGGATTGGTATATGGCCAGCGAGGATGGTCAACTGGTATGACTACATCCTCTAGGAAAATACCAACCAACTGATTATCTTGCTAGATGGGAGATGAGGAGCACAACCCGCTAGCTCAATGGGAGGATTTAGAAACGAAGAAACAGGCCGAAATTGCAGCCAAACAAGTGGTATGGTTACATTTCATGTGTAGTGCTAGTCATGCTCACTAGTAGCAGAAAAAAATCTCGGCCAAGCAAGCACAGTATGTAAGTCCTTTCTAGTTTGCCATCCAAGTCTATTCTCCTAACCGAATACATAGAATGCCGATAATGATTTGTGGGAGGCAAATCGGCTCTTGACATCGGGCATTGCATCAAGAGCCGCACTGGACATGGATTTCGAGGACGAATCCGAGTCAATGGTGCACGTTATGGTACACGATTTGAAACCACCGTTCCTTGATGGCCGGACTGTCTACACAAAGCAACTAGAACCCATCAACCCGATCAGGGATCCAACTAGTGATATGGCTGTATTTGCCAAAAAGGGCAGTGCTCTGGTCAGAGAGAAAAGGGAGCAGGCAGAACGTCAGAAAGCTGCAGCAAAGCTAGCATCTCTGGGAGGTACTGCGCTCGGCAACGTGATGGGAGTGCGAGATGACGAAGCGGATGCTGAAGCAGCAGGTAAGCACTCTCGACTTACAATATTGTGAGCTCTGGACATTCACAAGTCTTTCTTGTCGTGGACCACAGCCGAAGAAGCTGCAAAGCAGTCTGGGGAACAAGATTACAAGGGTGAATCCAAATTCGCAAGCCATTTGAAATCCGCGACTGCAATGAGTGCATTTGCCCGTTCCCGTACTTTGAAAGAGCAGAGAGAATATCTGCCTGCGTTTGCATGTCGCGAGGATCTGATGAAAATGCTTCGAGACTTCCAGGGTCAGTGTATGTCTCACTTCAAGCTGCTCACGTCCCCTAACATTTCCTAGTTGTCGTGGTCGTTGGTGAGACTGGCTCCGGAAAGACGACACAACTAGCCCAATTTTTATACGAGGACGGATTTTGTAGTAATGGTATCATCGGGTGTACTCAGCCCCGTCGTGTCGCCGCGATGTCCGTTGCGAAGCGTGTTAGTGAGGAGATGGAGGTGATTTTGATCTCCCTACTTGTGGACCTTATTACTAACGCTCTTTTTAGTGCAAATTAGGAGGCACTGTTGGATACGCTATCAGATTTGAGGATTGCACCTCCAGCGAAACGAAAATTAAGTGTAAGATACCTCCATTCAATCATCGACGACGATTTTTGAATTGTTTTCTGAACAGATATGACGGATGGTGTCCTTTTGCGCGAGTCACTAAACGAAGGTGACCTGGATCGATATAGCGTCATTATCTTGGACGAAGCTCATGAGCGTTCGTTGAGTACGGATGTTCTAATGGGACTCCTCCGCAAAAGTATGTTCATATTTTGTTGGATCCACAACCTGACCTTGTTTCAGTCCTTACTAGACGACGCGATCTCAAATTAATAGTGACATCTGCCACAATGAATGCGGAAAAGGTTTGTATCTCGACTTGGTTTTCGAGCCTTTGTGACCATCCTCTTAGTTCTCTAAATTCTATGGAAATGCCCCAGTATTCACAATTCCTGGGCGTACTTTCCCTGTAGAAATTTTCCATTCGAAATCACCCTGCGAAGATTATGTCGATGCCGCGGTCAAGCAAGTCCTCCAGATTCACTTATCGCTTCCTCCTGGCGATATCCTTGTATTCATGACAGGGCAGGAAGATATTGAAGTGACATGTCAGGTCGTCAATGGTATGCCATTGATTTAGTGAAAGTTATCATCTCACTGATAACCCAACCAGAGAGACTTGAACAGTTGGACGACCCACAACCCCTTGCGGTTCTTCCCATCTACTCGCAGATGCCAGCAGATCTTCAAGCAAAAATTTTTGAGGCCACTCCAGATGGACGTAGAAAGGTTATTGTTGCAACAAACATTGCAGAGACATCATTAACAGGTATGCGCTGTGACATGTCCATCTTTTCATGCGGTATGCTAACACCCGCGTTAGTCGATGGCATCCTTTTCGTTGTTGATTCCGGTTACTCCAAGCTGAAAGTTTATAATCCAAAGGTCGGTATGGACGCTCTGCAGATTACCCCAATCAGTCAAGCAAATGCCAATCAACGAACTGGTCGCGCTGGTCGGACTGGAAATGGGTAAGGCGTCGATTTATTCCAGGGTTTCTTTCCTGATGAATTCGCAGGTTCTGCTATCGCCTGTATACGGAGACTGCTTTCAGAAATGAATTGTTCGAGAACAATATTCCTGAAATCCAAAGAACAAACCTCGCCAATACTGTTCTGTTGCTCAAGTCACTCGGTGTCAAAAATCTATTAGAATTTGACTTTATGGATCCACCACCCCAGGTTCGTAGCATCTAATTTTCCTGGGCTTTTGATTCGAACCCTGTTCCATATAGGCAAATATCCTCAATTCCATGTACCAACTCTGGGTCCTTGGTGCACTCGATAACGTGGGAGATCTCACACCGGCTGGCAAGAAGATGAACGAGTTCCCTATGGAACCTTCGATGGCTAAAATGCTTATCGTTTCCGTGGATTATAAATGCTCAGCAGAGATGCTGACAATTGTATCCATGCTAAGTGTTCCCAGCGTTTTCTATCGGCCAAAGGAGCGACTCGAGGAAAGTGACGCCGCTCGCGAGAAATTCGCGGTTCCAGAGAGTGACCACCTAACGTTGTTGAACGTCTTCCAGCAATGGAAGAGCCACGGGTGAGTTATATTCCTTGTTGCTTGCAATCAATCAATGACTGAGCTTGATTAAGCTACCGCGACGACTGGTGCATGAAGCATTTTCTGCATCCAAAGTTATTGAGAAAAGCAAGAGAAGTACGCGCTCAGCTCGAGGATATTATGAAGACGCAGAAAATGGAGATTGTATCTGCGGGAACAGACTACGATATCGTAAGGAAGGCTATCACCGCTGGTTATTTCCATCAGACAGCCAGAGTGAAGGGGATCGGAGAGTTCGTTAATGTTCGCTCAGGGTAAGGTCCTATCATCAGGCTAGAGACACGTCCTTGAACTCCCTTAGGTTACCCACCCATCTGCATCCTACCAGCGCTCTTTACGGGCTAGGCTATACACCGTCATACGTCATCTATCATGAATTAATCCTAACGTCTAAAGAGTACGTGTCCTTACCCCTGTGCCAACGTTGTACTGACGCAACTGGCTTGTAGATATATGACCCAGGTGACGGCTATCGATCCATATTGGCTCGGTACGTATTCTTTGTACTCATATATCATTGATTCTTATCCCTTTTTTATTATTAGCTGAACTCGGCTCTGTCTTCTACTCGGTAAAAGAAAAGAATTTTGACGACTCTGGTCGAAGAAGGCAACATGACAAAGAGTTCTCAAAGAAGGCGGAATTAGAGATGGAGATGGCAAGGCAGCGGGAATTAGCAGCCAAACGCGAAGCTGAGAGCGCTCTCAAAAGACAGACATCCTCTGGCGGTTCAAAGGTCGTGATGGCTGGCTCAAGCGTACCATCGACTTCTAGACTTGGGCTTGGACAGACTCCTCGACGCAGAGTCGGGCTATGACAGGTCCTCTTGTTCGTTACGATATATAGTGTCGGATTATTATGGATGGCTTGACAAACCTATACTTAGCTCGATGCTGTTTACAGGCAGTACGTGGGATTTCATTCAATGATTTAGTGAATAGACAATCCAATAGTGGTTTTGGGCTGCCAGAACACCTCAAAACCACCCCGCCAGGATGCGGGAGATGAAAGAGTGGGAGAGGACATCGGGTTGAAGGGGAAGCTGGGGGGATTGTGAATGAGGGATAAGGAAGGTGATTTAGAGCATCAAGTGAAAAGGGGGGAGGGAAGTGATGGATGACACAAGGCCGAGCCATCCACCGTACACGAGAGAAGAAAATTCATTACAGTTCTCCTGCTTGAAACGTCAACTTCACAGGGAACCCTGAAACACACCTCGCGTCCGTCAGATAGCTGGGCCACGTATGGCTAAAAGGTTGTATTTTGTCGTATTTTCCGTATTTTTTGCTGTCTTTCTTGTTTTGCAACGCGATCAAATGTAAAAGAAGCAACGTCGTAAAAAGGGGGGAGGGGGAGGAGTGACAAAGAGTCGTAAAGAAAATGCCCAACGTTGGTGAACAACAGAGCAATGAGGGGAGGAAGGAAAAGGTGGATTATTTCATTGAGGTTGAGGAGCCCTGAATGTATTTGTTTCAGTAATTAAGTTCATTTGGATATGGGCGCAACTAACTGGGAGGAGGATGCTTGTTGTGAGATAGATTGGGCACTCGCGGCTTGGTCGGCAGCCTTCAAGGCCTCTAATCTCCTTTGAGCATCTTCTTCTAATATCTTGAAGCTACAAGATTTGGTGTGTTCGTTCTTTCCACCACATTCTGCACACGTCGCATCGAACCAGCTCCCTTCGTCAGGGTTGTGAAGACGCGCGGCCGGATGATCAGACGACATGTGAATTAAGTTGCTGAGTAGAGTAAAGTGTTCGGCACCTGATGCGATCAAACGCCCGGAGGAAAGCGACACGGAACACAAGTCGAACTAAGGAGAAATGAGCAGAGTCCATTTGGAAAAGGAGAGGGTGATCTACCTTCAGGAAATAAGATACCACGGACCCCTGATGTTCTCTTCAGGCATCTGCAATGCTTATATAGCAAGCAGGCTACAAATTCGCCGCAGACCTCGCGGCCTCAAGCGGCCAAGAGGCTGGTATTAGTCGCAACTGTTACTTGGAGACGAAAACCGGATGCATGGTCTTGGAATGACTGGCCGTATAGGTCCCCATAGACCGTTCGGCGTGGGCTCAGTACATGGGCGTTTGGAGGACAGCTCTATTGCGCCGCCTGCGAGACCGAGACGAGAAGTAATCATATATAGCTATTGACCCGTGTAATATCAAATGGTCTGTAGATAACCGATTCCGGGTCCCACAAATTGTAATCATGGGTAAGTTGTGTGCCGCTACGGTGTAGGATTCTGACAGGAGGATCCAATGCCCATTGGGGGCCCAAACTCAAAGGGATTGTCACTGGATACTTATTCGATTTCAGCGTACCCCACTCGTCAACACTGACCATAGAACGAACCATAGTTTTTTTTTTAGCTCAACGTATACGCTGTTTATTGTTTCCACAATATATGTTGCTTAGATGGAGACGTGATTGAAACGGGTCGACATCTATTGGATATTGAGTGTACGCGATAGAAGTGGAAGAGTGACCGCGCGCCGCTCCTATTTCAGAAACCATGTCGGGGACATCGGGCCAAAAAATCGCCTGCAGATTTCAGTGGTCAACACGCCCATCAAAAATGAGACGGACAATCGCGTCGTCGATGAAGAGAGCCACTGAGAAATAGATGTAGTGTGGAAATCCAACATAGAAGACTTTGGTGCTTGTGTCCATTTTTGTGATTCCCCCAGCCCTATGTAATTCCTGGGCAACGTGACAGACGCGTCTGCATCACACAGGATACCTTGTTGAAGTCCAGGAAGGCCATCCATGCTCTTCGTGTTCTTGGTTGCCCAGTACTGGAGCATCCCGTTCGAGGCGCGAAGATTGTCATGCTCGAGGTCTTTCAGCTCTTTTTGAGCAAAATGTTGCTCTAATTGGGTACGATACCGATCGAAAGTGAAGAACGGAACTGCATATCCACAGGACTTGTGTATGACTTGATGAGGATCATATTATTTACGAGGAGGCTGTACGACTCACTGTGCCAACTTTATGGATGTCGATTTTTACAACTGCACGAGATCCAGGTTTACGATCGCTGACGGGGATGAACGAATCGTACTCATTTGTGCCAACCTCGTGAATCGCCCCTTGGAGACGGTCAAAACGCTGCCTGGACAATATGAGTTGAGACATACCCTTTCCCCACAATCGCAGGATGCGAGGTGGTCCCTCAAATGCGCAGAACATGATTGTTATTCGCCCGTTCTCTCGAATGTGCGATATAGTCTCGATGCCACTGCCAGTGAGGTCTTCGTACCAACAGGTTCTTTCGTCGATGATATGGAATGTGCCTTCTACCCCTTTTGGACTGACATTGACGTGCCCATCAGAGTCAAGGCTGTTTTCACATATCGATTCGTTGTGTGCGCTTTATTTGCAGACATCATAGACTTACGGGGCAGTCGCCACGAAGAAAATGTGTTGTTTCTTGATCCAAGGGACCACTTCTGGTGGAATGGTTTCGTAGTGTTTTCCCATTGAGTTCGGTCCAAAGCACACGGCTCGGAGCTCGGAAGGTCGAAGTGCGTGACCCCACCTGGATGCTGTTGAACAACTTGGACCTTACCATTGCCATGCTGGGGAGGTTACACTCTATATCTCGCAAAGCTTTGCATAGGAATGTCTCAATACCTTATATACGATTTGCATCCCGGAAGACGGTGAAACCGTTTCTCATGGCGGATATTGGTGAGGGAATAACGGAGTGTGAAGTCATAAAATGGCAAGTTCATTCATCACCCTTATTTGTCATGTCCTTAAGCGTGATCTAGGACTGTCAAGCCGTCATCCCCGGTCCAGGTATTCGATGCGCTCTGTGAAGTTCAGAGCGACAAGGCCTCTGTCGAGATTACAAGTCCCTATGACGGTGTTATCAAAGAAATCCTAGTCAAGGAAGGCGAAATTGCCAAAGTTGGATCTGGTCTGTGTCTCATCGAAGTGACGGAAGAGGACGCGGATGCCGGTGAACCAGCTGGAGCAACCTCTTCTGCTCCAGAATCTGCATCCCATACACCCAAGATGATGGAACCCCCAAAGGAAGTGTCGTCTTCACCTGTTACTAGTCCACCTAGACGAAAGCACCCTCTGGACCCAACAAATGAGGACCATAAAAAGGCCAC
The DNA here is from genome assembly GCA_019627685.1 of Serendipita sp. 399. Taxonomy (NCBI): domain Eukaryota; kingdom Fungi; phylum Basidiomycota; class Agaricomycetes; order Sebacinales; family Serendipitaceae; genus Serendipita; species Serendipita sp. 399. The sequence goes on along the minus strand of WSTO01000308.1, from coordinate 4,492 downwards.
GGATGCACACGTCCTTGCTACTCCATCTGTAAGACACTTTGCTCGACAGAGTGGAATTACGGACCTCTCCGTCCTGACTCCAGGGAGTGGTCGCGACGGACGAATAGAAAGGATAGATGTTGAAAGCTATTTAGCGAAGGGAAAAGAAAAGGTGGAATTAAAGCCCACTATGAGAGAAGTAGCTCCTCCAGGAGAAGACATACGACTAGAACTTGGCCGCACTCGATATGCTATGTTCAAGAGTATGACAAAGAGTCTCGAAATCCCGCATTTTGGGTACTCGTCCACGTTGGATTTAACGGCCCTCAACTCGTTGATACCCTCCATGAACTCGTACATCCCCCAACAATTCAACCCACCACCCACTCCAGAGTACCCGCCACCAATCTCGCCCGACGCTATCTGGGGCTCGTCCGTACCCCAGAAATCGACAACTGTGCCAAATTCACACTACAATCGCCTTACTATTCTACCCTTACTCTTAAAGGCTCTCTCTCGCGCTATGCAAGAATGGCCCATCTTCCGTTCCTCCTTGAACCCTACCAGCAACTCAGATGAACGACCGAGTTTAACTGTCCGACCACATGCCGATATTGCTGTGGCGGTCTCGACTCACACTGGTCTCTACACGCCAGTCATACAAGCTGCGGACACCAAGTCTCCATACGAGATCATGGGAGAGTTGCGTCGTTTCCAGTCGTTGGGAAGACAGACCCCAGCAGGGTTCACACCCAAGGAGATGCCCAAAAGAGGGGCAACTATTTCGGTATCGAATGTCGGTGCCATTGGCAAAGGGGAGTGGGCTGCCCCTTTGTTGGTTCCAGGAGGAGGGGTCGCAATTGTGGCGATAGGACGCGCGAAATGGGTCGAAAGGGCCGGCTCAAAGCACTTGGAGGTCGGCGTTAGTTGGTCTGCCGACCACCGAATAGTTGAAGGGGCAGAGATGGCTGCATTTGTGGAGACTTGGCGGTCGTGGGTTGAAGAACCTGCACGTCTGATTGCGGATGGTAGATGAGCGATGATTATGGTAACGTAACACGAATAAATATTACTACACGGAGATACACCGAGAATACAACGTAATGATATGCGTCAATTGTCTACAGGCTGCCCTTGATACTTGGTTTCTTCTTTGGACGTAAGTTCCTCAATTACGTTTCCGAGGGCCATAGGAGCCGAAACCGAAACTCCAAAGCCAGCACTAAATGACAGCAAGGGAAGTAAGGACTGGAAGTTTGACCCACTCGTTCCATCTCCAAACACATGCCAAAATAGGAACACAGCCGTGCTCCATATCGTATCCCATGCAAATGTCGCTATCGCTGGATGCGAATGGATGGTCGTCGCTGCCTCTCGGATGAATTCGATGATCCCCACTGTATCGAGCGCGAAGACAGCGGCCATGGTGGATTGAAGTCGAAGGACGAATGCCATTGCCGTCACTGCAAAGTACACCGTCATCACAGGTACGTTCAATGACGTGGGTCGAGTTGTCCATAGCGGTGCTGGGAGTGTAGGGATGAAACAAAGTACATGAAGTACGATGATGTTCGGTAGGAATTCGGGTGACGATGGATCAGGGCAAATTGAGACAGTGAAGAGAGCAAGCAACACGGGGATGGTTAACTGTAGTGGTACTGTTCCATCGTCCTCGGAGGCCGGTAATACAGCATTTATATCGTCATCGTCGTTCTTCTTGTGAGTATTTATTCTGGGCTTCATGGCATGGAGAGTGACCGCCATACAGAACAAGGACAGAGCGCACGACACGGCAACTAGTTCCGCGATAATCATGTATGCCCATAAATGTGGTATCTCTTTCTTCCTCCCTATCCTGATGTTAGTTCATTCATAAGAGAATAGGGAGATAGCCTCGCCTTCCGACACTAATAGGACGGTCCATGTCCCAGCAGCAAAGATGCATAGATTTTCCAGCCACCAATGGTTGAATATTCCGCTATAACCATGCCTAACCCAAATTCAAGTCTTCACTTTGCCGTTATTGGATGGACTTACATCCAAGCTTCCTTAAAGAGGAGCGTATTCTCCAACCAGAACGCTATTTTATCAGAGTGAGACCCTACTAATGTGTAGTTTAGGCCATTATGAAAATTCTCATAGCTCCACTGTATCGTTGTCAGGCGTGCGCTCGTGAAGCGAGAATGTGCAAACCTTGAGGTCCAATATGATCCCTAAAGTCCCAATTAGCATAGTCGACAAAAACTCGTATAGAACTAGCTTACAAGTAAACGTGTGCAAGAAGGATGCGGCGGCCAAACCTCCGTACGCTTTGGCCAGTAACGAAGATTTACGGAAGGATGGCGAAGATATTATATCCAGAATGACCACATAGAATGCCAACGAGATGAATATGAAATAAAATCCAGGGCCGGAAAATGCGAGTATTTGTTGTAACGGATCCATAGCGCTGGTGGTGGTGGTTTCCAACATTCAACCCCGACTAAGTCGAGTATGAACCGCATCATAGCTAGCTGCACTCGAAGACGGGCCGTATATACATTACAAAGGAGGTTTAATAGCAGTTATCAGGAACGCTATGGAGAAAAGTTAGGACAGAAGCTTGACGAGTAGGTCGGTTCCATCCAAAATCAGTAGACAATTCACCTCCGATATTTTAAAGACTAGGACTCAAGAATATTGAAGAGTTCAAGTCGAAGATTGGTCCGAACAAGCCTGTACAACCACTCCAAGCTCCCTCGACTCTGGCGGAATCTGCAAAACCAAAGCAAGTTGCACCGAAGAGGCACGATAGCTCACCAATGAAGGTAAAAATAGCCTAATTCATCTTTTTCTCTTTCAATTTGACCTTTTGCATTAGCCACTATCGGACATAATGGACGTCTCGCGAATCATGCAACGGTCTCCTACAGGAGAGGATATTGGTGCATGGTGGACAGGGTATCATGCTGCAAAGGCCAGCCAGGGCAAAGGATATCTCTCAGCAGTCATCCCCCGTGCGACATACGATACATTTCTATCGACTTCAAAGAAGTACCCAACATTCATCTTGCCGCTACCTAGACCCGAAGCCCAAACCGAGTCAAATACTCCCGAAAAACATTCGAGCACTCCTTACGAATTCTTCTTTCTGGAATGGGCGCAACATCCCGCACCCCCGATTCCATCCGCCGACCCTACTTCGAATCTCTTCAGCCTACCGAAAGAGGACGCAATCTCCCCTAATCCGCCCTGTACCACAGTGCTATTCACTCCACTTCAAGAGTACAAACTACGACAGGAATATGCCTCCCCGCATCTGGTCCTCACTCACTATACGGACTTTGCCAGTTCACACAACATCGTCTTAATGCGTGGACAACTCACTCCCTCCGTGAACCAACCAGATCGTTTTCTCTTGTCACCGTCTGATGCTCAGCTTCTCGCATTTGGTCTCCAACGGTTCTATTTGCCGAATACAGAATCGAACAGGTCAGATCTATTGGTCAAGTTTCACGAAAGGCCCGATGAATTTACATGGGAAGAATTGGTATCCGCATCTCAGATATAGTTCTCGTTTCTTCTGGTCAGGAAGTGGATCTCTGAGACAAGGCAACGGCTCGTCCCACGTCGTAATTGTCTTTGTAAACTATATTTAACTAATGGAATTAGAGTACATTTATTATCTCATAAGACGGAGAATGGAGACGAGGTAAACTGCCCTACTCGCGAGGATTCAACTATAGATAATTCCTGTTGAGTGCTGTGAGTTCCTGGAAAATATGATCTGAAGATTTCGACGCCATTTGAATAGTAGTTGTGCGGCCGTTTCCTGGTGTTCAAGGTGAGTGGACAGCATCAAGAAGGACGGAATAGGGACGAACGAAAGGTAACACTCATGATTGGATCAACCTTCTCCGATTCATCAGTGAGATGTCTTCGATCTACATTTATGGTCATATGCTGATTCGCATACGAGATTCGGGGCAAGTCTTCCTTGGCGAAATGGCTGCTCGTCCAGAAAAGATAATTTCATCAATATCGAAACATGAACAGTGACACGAAAATAGTCTAACCGGGCACCGAAATGTTCGTTACGCATGGCATAAACTAGCGATAACGCGCGAATGTTTGGCAAGACTGGTTGCGGTGCCTTTCTCAACCAGTCCAAAACGCTTTGTAAACGCTGTTGAGATCCCTTTGCACCTCTGACTCTCGAAGCTGTTGCAGCTATCGAGACTGCTTTGCTTGCAGACATTTTTAGTGTCAGGAATCGGGGAGCAGTCCAAACTGTCGAATTTGCTTTGTTCCCACTTAATTTTTTCTTTGGAACCAGCTAGCCACCATGTCAACCAGACGAGCACGAAAATATGGAAAGTACAAAGATGGAAGATCCTCAAGTGTTCTAATGGTCGAGTTTTAGGATCACTCTTGTTCTGCCCCGATTGCGGCACTCTTTTGGATCTTCCGGAACCACAAAGCGAAATCGTAAAATGTCAAAAATGTGGTCATATAGAACCAGCTTCCTGTATGT
>WSTO01000306.1:0-15501 GCA_019627685.1 Serendipita sp. 399 | reverse complement strand
GAAGCTCTATACGGCGGCGTTCAGTGGCGCTCTCATGCCATCTCATTCATTCAGCTTGGAGTTTCCACAAAATTGTACGGCAAGCAATCAAGCACTGCCCCCAAGTTGGGTCATGAGCCAGCCGGTATGTTGCTCAGTTTTGGTCCCTTGGCATTCCGTCTTGACAAGGCACCTCCCCCTTAGGGTGTCAATGCGGAGGTCACGTATACCATCCATGCGGTCGTGAAGCGGAAGGGTATGACGCGAAGAAACGCAGAGTACGTCCTCTTGTTGCCAAAAAAAGGCGCTCTCGGGTTCTAACACCACTTTTTTTATCAGGGCAACGGCCAAAGTGGAATATTTCCCGCGCAATGCGCCTCCTCCAGATACACAATCTCCCTCCGAGATTGGGCCCCCTCAGCCCAAGCTCCGGCTTTTGGAGATCAACTGTAACCTCCCACCTATGGGCCGCTCGGGAGCGGACAAGCCCATGGTCCCTACGCAATTCAAAGCAAGCGTAAGTTCACCCACACGATCACGACTGGTTTGGAAACTGAAACGCTCACCTTCTACCTGTTCAGGTCCTTCTACATCGACCTTTAATCTACGCATCTGGATCGAAGATCCAGTTCACCGTCCACCTCTCGTCCCCCGTCCATACCACCGTCCCCGCCTCCCTCGACCTCGAAGTTACGCTCGTGAAGATTTCGGAAGTATACCTACACAGAAAAAAGTATGATAAGAAGCAGGTTATTGCGACGGGGACCATCAAAGAACGACGCGCTCAGCTGGGCGTCAGTGATATTGCTGCTGGCGCGCTGTCGGGCGGGACGGAGGGTACGCAGGAAGGGAGCACGAGTATTCTCAGTGGGTATGTTCGTGCAGCGCGCTCGGGAGAGGAGATGAGTTGGACGGTCAAGGGGGTTGCAACCGTCAAGGTGCGTGTTTTTTGAGTTCTGCTCGAGACGCAGAAAAAGAAAGGAAACATGACCGCTCACATCTTTTTTTCTTTTCTTTTTCATTTTAGTATGTACTCCGATTCGTGGTGCTACCAAACAAGCAGCTTGCAGAGTTTAGCACGTTCCACGACACCCTCCCCCATTTCGAACATTCCGAGGAGATCATCTTGACGACGGATAGCTTTTCGACGCTGCTCAATGAGTCTGCAGCTAGTAGACCAGCGGTTGGGCTTCGTGCAAACCGGACGAGGACAAACACAACCCCAGTGTCTCCCATCACGTCGCCAGCAGCAGTCGTAGAGACTCCCGTGACGGCGGGTACAACAGGTTCTAGCACGAATCTAAACGGTGGCGGCGCAGGAGGAGGAGGAGGATTCTTCACGGCTCGGCAGCGACACAGCGTTCGACCTTCCACCTCTGGCAGCAGTATGCGACCCTCCACATCGGGTAGTCTCGCTCGGTAAACACTCCCCCTTCCCTCACCCCTTACCCTATTTATTTTTATTTCCCTACCCCTCGGCGGAGAGGGTACACTCCACTTTCCTTTCTTCTTTCTTCTTGTGTGGTGTCGAGTTGCACGGCTCGTGAGCGTTCACGAGATGCGACACGATGGTTTTCTCTCCTTCTCCTTCTCCTTTGGTCGATTGGATTGGATACAGCAATTCTATGGACACGTCGCATATCCGCGCGACACCTGCTCGACGCCGGCGCGTAGGCTGTGCGGGGTGTCGCCTTCCTATCTATCTTTCTTTTCGTCCACTAAACTCAAACAATCATCATCATCGAATAATATCTTCGTCGTGTTCTATGCCCATCTGGTTTTACAACAACAACAACAGTCGAGTTTACCCCCAACCAAACGAACGTCTTTTCTCCCTTTTTGTATGAACATGCCTTTGTAGTACCTCTTGCCCTAATTGGCTGTCTCAAATAGATCGATTTATATGTGTTCCTTTTACTTCTTCTCCTCTTAGTAGCTCATAAATTCTAATGGCGAAAACTCGTCGATAAAGGGAAAATACCCCCAACCTAGTACTAGATTTCGACATGAAGAAACAAAAAGAGTGGTACAGAGTGTTTTGTGTTGCTTTATCTAGCATCGGCTCTGACGATATTTGAAAGCCCAGTCAGGTTCAAGGGCGGTGGTCTCCGCATTGGTCGCGTTCTCCTCCACTGAACATCGCCTAAGCTCAAGCTCCGACGTTTCGACATTCTTCTGCTCTGCACGGGTGTCCCGTTTGCGTTTGCGTTTGCTGGGCTCTGAAGGTTGACCTGAACAAACGAATCGAAGCTCTGGGCTTGTGCGTGACTCTTGATGGACGGGCTATTATTCTCCATATTCGACGATGACAACGATGCTCTCTGAGAGATCTTTGGAGATGGCGTTCCTCCTACTCCTCCACCTTGAGTCTGACTGAGGCCAGCCGCTCGTAGCAAATCCACCAGGTTGCCCACTACAGGTGCCCTTTGTTGTTGCTGTTGTTGTTGGGAAGGAGGCGGTGGAATGGGCGCTCGGACATCCAGTCCTGCGTTGACGACATGAGCGGGATATAGCGATTGCTGAACAGGGGACATTCTCGCGACCTGCTTGATGACGGCAGGACTGGGCGTCTCGTCAGACGACGACCATGGTGCTCGAACGTGTCCTTCACTGTCACTTTCACTTTCCCCTCCCGAATCCGACGGCATTTCCTGATAGCGTTGTTGTTGCCGTTGTTGTTGTTGATAAGGATGGGCCTGGAACTGGTAGGGCATCGTCGTGGAGGCGTTGTTTGTATTATTATACGATGGCGCTCCGTTGATCGCGTTTACACCAATGTCGCGTGGGTATCGATTTCCCGTCGTCGATGCGTTGGGAGTGAGCCCGGCTCTTGGCGGTGGGAACGTATAGCCCGCTCCAAACGTGGGTGGTCCGTTCTTGGTCAGGGTCGGAAGAACAACGACGATGGCTTTCTCTTCATCCTTTCCAGGCGAATCACTCTCAGTCTTCAGTGGGTGAACGGTGATGAGCTTCGTGGGGGAGTCGATCGACTGCGAGCAGGATTGCGAAACGACAATAGTGGGGATTTGCTGCGCGTGGACTGGATGGTCGACGACCGTTGAAGTCCAGATATTGCTGCATGAGTTAGAGTGGACCATGGTGTACACCAAAAGGGTGAGGAAATAGATGAAGTCTGTTGTTCGACGTTTTGGTGAGTAAACGCCGCGGCGAGTTTCGTCTATGCATTTGGACGTACACAGTGAGGAGATCGTCCAAGTGAACGCGATCAGTGCTATGGAAGCGTAGCAAGCCATGTCTGTGGACTTTCCCGCCGGGCAAAGAGCCTTCGGCAAGAGCATTGTTGTTGCGATAGCACCCACTACAGTCGCATAATGTCAGCCTCCTAGGGTCCGGAAAGGATGGAAGACTCACTGAGATAGGCAAGGGAGAACAGTACGACCCAGATATGCTCAAACCAGATACGGGAAGTGATTGCACCTTTACGGACCATCTCTATTCCAATTCTGTTGTATCAATGTTAGTAATCGTATCTATTCGTATCCAGGTTGAATGGGCGGCGCCCAAATGGGGACTCACACAGGGAAGATGAAGACCATATTGAGGATGGAGAGTATTACAAGGTACAAATCCAAGCTTTGGTTCATTGCTAGTGGGCCGCTATATGTGAGCATAATCGAATGTTGAAAGGTAGCGTCCTTACGAGGTCGTTTCGAGTTTGTTTTCACATTCATGAAACCCATATTGAGAGCCGCGAAGCTTGCTATGAGACCAGAGAGTAGGATAAAGAGTGCTTAAGAAGTTCATGTTGTCGATTAGCAAACATCTTGGATGTCGGAATAAGGAGAGCAACACCTACCAAACAGGCCATAACGGACTGCAACAAACGTATTCATCAAAGTGTAGTTGCTACTTGATCACTCCTAGTTGAAGATTTCTCCGCAGGATGTTGCGTGTTTGGACGCTGGAGTATTAATTTGTGGAAAATTGGCTTGAGAAAGAGGCCACAGGCCGGAAATGACGAGCACGGCTCGGGGCGAAGAAAAGAAATGAGAGAATAAGGAGGAAAGGAAGAAAGTAGAAAAGGGATCGGGAGCAGACTGCGAGCCCCCATCACGTCCGGCGCTCACAAGACGACCTTGCAACCACGGCAGTGAACCCCTCATAGAGAGGCTGGGCGACCAGTGCGAAACCGGATCAGAACCTTGAGAAACGCCGTCTTCCAGCTTCATATTTCGAGAAGGTAATAATATTCTTCTTTTTAAAAAAAAATTATATGGCTAATCACGCGTCGTAATCGTAAAACCCCTTTCCGCTCTTCTTTCCAAGCCAGCCAGCGTCCACCATTCTCTCCAACAGAACGCTAGGTCGATACTTAGAATCACTCGTACCTTGATAGAGCACTTGCTGAATAGAGAGGCAAGTATCGAGCCCGATACTAATCATCACGGTTACCGGGGTTCGTAGTCAGCATCCCACGCGCTCGGACGGAGTGACAACATACAAGTCAGCTACAACAAATTTAGTCACGGGCTTCGAGGAGTAGGTATTGAATTCTTACCAAGTTGTAGAGGCCCCATAGGATGATTCATCCCCAGTTTGAGCGTCTTGTCTATGTCGTCCCTTGTCCCCACGCCCTTTCATTCCATGGTAAGTTACCAACACCAATAGAAATGTACATCATACCTTTTCCAATGCCATGATGGCCTACGGTGATGGTGGTTATCTATTAGGAGGTATCGTTGGAAATGAAGGAACTGACCTCGTTGATGAAAGGCATCAGTAAGGCATTGGAGATGAATCCAGGAACATCTTTCGACACTGTCACCTCTATAACTTCCGATGAATCGGTGCTACACCTATACAGGAATCAAACCGACCTTTGCCGCAGGCAATCGCAAATGCCCGCGCTCGTTCCAGCGTCTCATCCGATGTTTGTAGACCCGATATAAGTTCGACAAGTTTCTAAGAAAGAGGATTAGAACTCTCAGAAAGGGACAGCGACGCGTCGTACCATTACGGGAACTGGATTGAAGAAATGAAGACCTATAAACAGTGATTATCTTCGCATCATTGATATACATACAACTAATGCTTACCAACTACTCGTGCAGCGCTTGCTTTGCCTTTTGCAGAAGCAGCCGTTTCCCCTTTTGGTATGGCAGCAGCTGCGATCTTCGTTATGCTTATAGAGCTCGTATTCGTTGCCAACACGGCATCGGGACGCAGGGATGCTGAGAGAGATTCGAACAAAGCTGTCTTCAAGCCGACATTTTCTGAAGCTGCCTGCAAAGCTAGCGTCAGACTAAAGATCCCTTCAAGGAAACATACGCGTTACCTCTACCACTAAGTCTACATCCTTCAAACCATCGATCCCATCACTCTCAGGCACTACTGTGATTCTCTCCCGTGCATCCTTCGCATCCTGTTCAGTGATTTTTCCTTTAGACACGTCTTTGGCCAGTAGTTTATCCATAAGAGAAAGCGACTTTTGAATTTGGTCTCGAGACCTGTCTACTAGTAGGACTGGAACCTTTGCACGAAGGCTTGCGACGTAGGCAATGCCCAGGCCCATTTGGCCAGCGCCTGTGAGAACCATTTAGGAAACGTATTTTTATGAGAAAATTAGTGAAGGAGACCCCACCCAGCACCCCGACTGTCCTGAATCCGTGCGCGATCGACATGGTAGGGTTCAAAATTCGTTCGACTAACAACACGTGATTCGGCACCATTGGGTACCCTGCCGGATCTCCGTGACCTCAAACTCTACGTCCGTTCGATGAATTTATTCATTTGGGACCTTGTATACATCACGGGCAACCTTCTTCCATGTATCATCGATCGCAAAACTCTGTCCAAATTCGACTTCCAATGGGTGCAGTCGCTTGCCCACAATGATGAGACTATGGAGTGGCTGCCCAAATACGCTGATATCTTGTCGTCCCAGCTGAGAAAGCGTACCGGCAACGATTCGCTGATGTGCTCCCCCTCCAACTCTAGACATCGAAATCGCTAAAGTAGCTTCGGGTGTCAGAATACCCTCTTTACGCCTTTCCTCTACTTCTATCAACTGCGATATCGCCAAGGGGATAGACATATATCTAGGAGGCTCATAAATTTTCCTACCCCTTCGGAAAGTTAGCTCGGGGGAAGCGAACTTTGCAAGAAGCTGACCTTGCTAGGTTTTCCTCACTCTGTTCCTTAACCTTGATGTCCAGGAGTAGAAGTGTGTGCATCCCTAATTTCCAGTTTTCCGCCACTCGGTCATAAAAACTATCTGGCCTCCATGACTCTGTAAAGAAAACAAGGGAAACGGCCTGCCCAAAATTGTAAAGTTGGAGACCACATGCACCGATGGCATTCATGATGGAGGCGTTGTGGATAACTTCAGTGGCGATTCCCTTTGAACGTGCTCGTATGAGGATGTCGGAGTGAGTGGTGGCCCTGTATCCGTTTATAACACTGCTCAGCAAAGAATGATCATGACACACCCGAATGGGTCCCCAACGACCAGTAATGCCACGTCCACTTCGCCGGCTCTCTCGAGGATAGCATCACTCTCCATTTCTACCATGTCGCGATCAGCGACGATCAGAGATCGTTCGTAAAATTCTTCCTGTGTGATATGAGATCAGCCTTGCAGAAGTCATAGTACACTCACAAGACGTTCTTTTTCCACCATGAGAATGCTTGTGTAGGCTTCGAGGTAGACGCGCTCGCATCGTTTTACTGCCTGTTCCATTAATCCTAGAGGTCTGAAATAGATATGACCATACCTCTAGGCCTCTAACTGTGATATCTTTTTCATCGCAGAGGCCGAGCCCGATGAGGTAGAACATCTGCTTGGTGAAGGGTGGCGGAGTTCAAAAAGAGTTGCGAACCGACCGCCACTGACCACCGTGTAGCAATGCCACAACCAACAACTTGGGTCTCTTCGTTTATGTCCGGATACCGTCTAACACTACGGGCATTATCAGCAAGCGTTCGCCATCACCCTGGTGCAACCGCAAATTTGCGACGTCTCTATCGACCAGCGTTCCGAAGCGCCTTATTGACCTGTTTACGCCATGAAAAAACGTACACGAAAGAAACAGAGCAACTCATAATGGAATGGAATGAACGTGGTATATTATTGTCTTATCATTTACTCTTCTTGGACCTCATGTTACTTTCGAGTCGACAGAACCCTCTCTATCCTATATTCGTCGGCAACGTCTGCCGGACACTGTACCCGATTAGTCAGGAACCTCGCTTTTTTGACCGATGTATATCACACACGTGTCTGGTTAGATCAAGTTGCAAGACAACGAAGGGCTGGAACCTGGGACGCGCAAGCGGCAGAACGAAAGCCAAGCACTCCTTCTAAACCTTCAAGTACAATGGACAGAGATCATGTTCTACTCAACGGTTGGAGTGCGCTCGGGGAGCTCGCGGTTGCCACTGAGAATGAGCTCCGAGTGGTCGTGGGATCCCAAGAACAAAGAGAGCTAGACTTCAAACGATTGACCCTCCCACGTCGAAAGCAACATTCATACAAACAGGAGATGAACCGCACTATTCACCTTGTTGGCACATCAAACGCTCGGCCCCGTGAATTGAAGGTATAACCGATACAGGACATGAATGAAGGCTATCTATTTGTGCTCCCATTGTCTCACAGAGATCCACTTTGTAGTTAAGAACTGGCATCCAATGTCATTGAAGAATCAAGTGAATTTCTACCTATTTTAGGCAATTTACACATAAGATATTCAGGATAGTTCTAGTCAACTTGCTGGTTCTATCTAAATAAGGTCACCATTAGAGCTTTGTTCTCAGGTAGTGGATGTAACAGATTAGAGGATGATTCCTTAGGCCTAAGGCCCCCAAAATTATAAGAACAAAGTTTATAGCAACAATTGAAAGTCTTGTCCACTGGGTGTCAAAGTTTTTGAGCAAATATCATACACAGGAATGCTAGAAAGGTTGGTATTGATGCAAATATGGATACAGGTAGCACCTACTCAGTTGTAAGAAATCAATTTTTTTTAGAAATTAAAGAGAGCAAATAAGGAACTCACCTTTAGTTGCTGACAATGTTAATGAGGAATTATAGGTGTGGAAGGTAGCAAAGTAGAAAGGATACTTGATTGGGGAATCCTGTCATCCTTTTGAAGATATGGCTTTTGTTGCCTTGCTGTCTGCCAGACCACATAGAAGGCAGGAACAGTCACCTCCTCAGGATCTGCTGCAACACTTCTTGGTGACAAGCTAGCTTGTGGTGTAGGTAAGGATGCTGCTGCTGCTTTAACCTCTTCTTCTGCCAAATCCATTGTAGTGAAAAATGGTGATGTAGGACTTGAGCCCACTGCAGATGGGGAAGACAATTCTGTGGTAGGGTGATTTTGATAGTCCATCTAGACATTTTGAGGTTAGATGATGAACTTTGAGAAAGAAAAAAGCATCACAGCTGCATCAATGGCATTGGGACTTTGGACCAAGGGTCTCCTTTTTTCTCTCCATCTAACAAACTCCATAACAACAGATTCTGAGACACCAATTTGCTTGGCAACTTGTGGCAGAATACTTTGTGTGAGGGGATGATCATTTAAGACCTTGACCAGCCTGATAATGATCTCCTCTTTGACATATGAAAATTCTGAAATAATTCAGGATGGGAATCAATCCAACAGTCACACCTACCAATCTTAGCCTCTTCTTCTTCAAGCTGTAATGCCTCTCTATCAAGGGGTGGAAATTGCCTAACTACCGGTCCTTCTCGTTTGGACAATTTTGCTCGGCGACTCTGGAACCAATTGCGGACTGATTTCGGGTCGACCTTGAATTGTTCAGCCCACTCGTTTATTTGACTTGATGGAGGAAGAGGACTTGTCTTGAAATAATCTGGTTCATATTTATGAACAACCAAGGCTTAGACCAGAGGGTGTGGACGCTCGCACCATCGAAGACCTTGATAGCCTCTTTAGAAAAGCGGAAACTCCGCTTTGACGGAGACATTGAAGCTTAAGGTCCATAAGAATAAGTCAAAGGTATGAGTCTTCGTGCTCTTACTTGCATTCAAAGCCATACGGAATGGCGGCGGGGAACGAAATGGAAGGACAAAGGAAGCCTAGTTTGACATCACCTCAGCTCACGGCCCGAGTGCTGCTCGCTGGGAGACCGGCTAAAAAGCGCATCTGAAAATTGTATATCGTCGCTGAAGTCGACACGTGATGCGTGATGGATGCGGAGGAGCCCCGGGAGCCCATGTGATATAACAGTATGACTCCCGGAGTCCGTCATGGACAATATATTGCACTAGCTTGGAACCAACGCAGATCACACCTCTATTTGGACCTCATATCCTCTGTAACATGGCGAGCGGCGACAAAAAACCAGTCGGATTCGCCACCCACATCATCGCGGGTGGTATCGCAGGCATGTCTGAGGCGGTATGCATGTACTCCGAAGCTAGCCCTAGACGTTGAAGCTGATCTATTTTGCATTGACGCTTATTCTTCCTTCAGCTCGCGTGCGTACGATCCAGTTGAGAGACGTGTCGGACTAACTACTCCCTAGTTGTCAACCCCTCGACACCATCAAGGTCCGCATGCAGCTTTCCCGTTCAGGTAGGGCCCCTGGTGTATGTATGAATACTATACGCGCCTGTCTCTACCTCAGAGAGTTCCGTAGACGAAACCTAGGGGGTTCCTCGCCACTGGTGCGCAAATAGTCCAGCGAGAAACACCGCTTGCTCTCTACAAGGTATGTAGTGGACTACCCAAAATTCCTACTTATATTATCGCTATAGGGTCTTGGCGCCGTGTTAAGTGGAATAATACCAAAGATGGCGATTCGTTTCGCATCGTTTGAAACCTACAAGGGCTGGCTGCAAGATAAGTCAACAGGAAAGACGAGCACAGGAATGGTCTTTCTCGGTAAACTCATCTCCATGGTATAACCCCTCGTTAATCACTGTCGTTATCAGCCGGATTAGGAGCAGGTGTGACAGAAGCTGTTGCGGTCGTAACCCCCATGGAGGTAGTCAAGATTCGACTTCAAGCACAATCTCACTCGCTAGCCGATCCCCTGGAGACTCCGCGCTATCGCAATGCAGCCCACGCAGTTTACACCATTGTAAGAGAGGAGGGAGCATCGGCGCTCTATCGAGGGGTCAGTTTAACTGCTCTACGCCAAGCGACAAATCAAGGTAGTAACTATGATACACTATACGAGACCTTCTGACACGTAGCAGGTGCAAACTTCACCGCATATCAAGAATTGAAAAAGTTTGCTCAGCGGATCCAGCCCGAGTTGGAAATATTGCCATCGTACCAGACCATGTTTATTGGTCTGATCTCTGGTGCAATGGGTCCGTTTTCCAATGCGCCCATCGACACGATCAAGACTCGTACGCATCTCTCTCTCTCTGTGCATTATCTCGTGTTCACGATAATATCAGGCCTCCAAAAGTCCGCTGCGCTACCAGGACAGAGCGCATTTTCGCGTATCGCGAAGATTGCAGGAGACATGTGGAAACAAGAAGGGTTTCGATCCTTCTACAAAGGAATAACTCCAAGGGTGCTCCGAGTTGCTCCAGGTAATGACGATTTCTTTGCCCTTTAAATATTGCTAAATAGAGTCATTCAGGACAAGCCGTTGTTTTCACGGTTTATGAGCGTGTTCGGAAGGTGATCGAAGGGCTGCAGCCGACTGAGGTCGACGAAAGCTACTCAGAATAATTACACGTCAGCTTGTAAGCCAGTTTCATATTTCGTTAATGTACAAATCTCGTAGTTTGGAGGTGGACTATGCTACGCTATGCGCTGCGGATCAGACGAATACCCCCATCGAGCATACGTGTAAATTTGTGCACTCGACCACCATCTTGAAGTATTTCTCGTTAACACCCCAAGAGAGAAAAGAGGAGAGAAACCGACATGAATATCTTCAGATTAATTGGTAATGATACATTTTTTTGCATCCGCTGGCTCCAAAGCGGTCGTGTCGACACGCGCTGACGGCAGTGGGATGGTTCCAGGCGACTTGGCCCATTTGGCGTCAATATTCATTCTCTTGCATAAAATACAAACCTCCAGATCGTGTAGGGGTGTGTCGAATCGCTCACGGCCATTACGACTCCACTCAACCATGTGCTGTCATCCTTTTACCCAGGTATATCCTTCAAGACTCAAGCGCTCTATGTAGTAGTATTCCTCTCACGCTACTTGGATCTGTTTACGGGCGTTTGGATCTCCTTCTACAATACCGTCATGAAGTTGTTCTTCATTGGTAGCTCCTGCTATATCCTGTACCTGATGCGTGTGCAATTCCGGTTCGTCAGACTCTTTCTTCATCCTTAGTCGTTGTATATTGACCGAGCGTTCACCCAGCCCAACGTTCGATCCAAGTTTGGATACATTCCGTGTCGAATATCTTGTTGGACCCTCTTTACTCCTAGGTTTACTTTTCAACTACACATTCTCCTTCAAGGAGATCATGTGGTCCTTCTCTATATTCTTGGAGGCAGTCGCGATATTTCCACAGCTCTTCATTCTTCAGCGTACGGGAGAGGCGGAAACAATCACGACACATTACTTGGCAGCTCTGGGACTTTACCGCGGGTTCTATATTCCGAACTGGATATACAGGTGAGCTTTCCTATGGAAGCGTCGACACGATTACTGATTGGCTCCTGGATAGATATTACATGGAGCATACCTTTGACCCAATTGCAGTAGTAGCGGGAGTGGTACAAACAGCCCTTTATGCCGACTTCTTTTATGTCTATTTTACAAAGTAGGTGTGAACTGTTACGTGAGAGTGCGTCCTAACACAGCGTTCACAGAGTATTGCAAGGCAAGCGGTTTGAACTACCAGCTTAATTGTATTTCGACTTTGTACCCGATATTCACCTCCCTTTCGGGGGGCCGGTCGAAGGCTCTGTTACCCATTCGGGTGAGAGGGTACGAAGACTCCTCGTTATTTCGATCGTAAATAGATGAATTATCCATGTTAATGATGTTGAATTCCTTGTTCCTATGGTTTGTTTTTGAGTCGATCGCCCGGAAGTATTTGAGTTGGCACAGTAAGCCACTTGAACTCTCCTTCATCTGAGTTAAAGCTGGCGATCTGCCGCCAACGCATAATAATCAATATCGTTACTTCGAATCCACCCACGGGCGCAAACGGCGATGGAGACGTGGACACCAGATCCAACGGGTCTTGCCCAGATTCTGCAGACGCTTCGAGATTCCACTAATATCCACGACAAGCAAGTGCAGCAGCAAATCACTATGGTGAGGGTTTCTTTGCTCGCGTAAAGCTCTATAGGCATTCGAACCGCTGACACCCAACGCCATGTTAGCGACTCAATGAATATCAACGAGTACCAAACTACATCGCATATCTAGCGCATATCTTGTCTGCTTTGACTCAAGAAGGAGAACAAATTCGCTCCATTGCTGGATATATTCTCAAAAACAACAGCCGGCTCATCTCCGCTGCAACTCCAGAAGCTGCGGCCTATGTGAAAGCTTCTGCTATAAATGCGTTCACAGATCAATCAGTGATGCTTCGAAACGCCGCTCAGCAGGTTCTCATTGCTCTTCTGGGGGTACTCGAACCTAAAAACTGGCCAGAAGCTCTTATGATGCTCATCCAAGCTCTGGACTCCCCCGATCCTATTGCTCAAGAGGTATGTAAAGTCATCTGAGTTTGCACGTACGCCCAGGGGGTGGCGATCCTGACATCTACTTCTCCTTGGTTTTAGGGAGCCTTTGTCGTGCTCTCTCGTGCTTGCGAAGACTACCCACGCAAGTTCGATGTGGAAATTCAAGGGAGTAGGCCCCTCGATTTTCTCATTCCAAAGTGGATCAAGCTCTGTGGACACCCGTCTGCCAAAATTCGTGGATACGCCATATCCTGCTTAACGCAATTTGTTCCGATAGAGTCTGAGGCTCTAAATACACACATAGACAACATCATTTCGTCCTTCTTTCGAACTGCTGCTGACACCGATCCGGTCGTGCGTCGGAATGTTTGCACCGGGTTGGTCCTACTTTTGGCGTCTCGACCCGAGAAGTTGATACCGGAGATGCACAATGTGGCGGAATATATGCTCTATTCTACGCAAGATCAGAATACGCTCGTTTCCCTGGAGGCTTGCGAGTTCTGGTTGACGTTTGCTGAGGATCCTGAGCTTCAGGGTGCCCTTACGCCCTATATCCCTCGCGTGGCCCCGGTTCTACTCGACTCGATGGTGTATAGTCCAGAAGACCTCATGTGGTTGGAGGACGATGCCGACGACGATTCGGCTGTTCCGGATAACAAGGAGGACATCAAGCCTCATCATTACGGAAGACGGGCTCATGGCCTTGAGAGGGAAGAGGGTGCTACGAATCCGAATGGTCAGGCGAATGCACCAGAAGGTGCCGATGAAGACGAAGATGACGTAGACGATGACTATGATGACGATGAGGACATGTCTACGGAGTGGAACCTACGGAAATGTGCAGCCGCCGCTTTGGATGTAATGGCGGTGCGCTTTGGAAACAGCTTGCTGCAACCACTCCTACCACATCTCAAGGAGAAGCTCTGGAGCCCAGATTGGAAGCAAAGGGAGTGTGGAATACTGGCACTTGGTGCACTCGCTGAAGGATGCATTGATTATATGGAGCCCCATCTTCCTACATTGATCCCATTTTTGGTCAATATGCTAGCAGACGCGAAGGTGAACACCAACCATACGTTTTAGTCTCTCAACTGATCATGGGGATAGCCCTTGGTCCGTTCGATCACGTGCTGGACATTAGGACGGTACGCTGGGTGGTATGCTCAACCACAGACCGATGAGCAGCGGAGCATGTTTTTCATCCCCATCATGGAAGGAGTAGGTCAATACTCGCGCCGTATCAACCCGCAATTGATTTTCCCATATAGCTGCTTCGTATGATCCTCGATAACAATAAGCGAGTCCAGGAAGCTGGGTGTAGTGCTTTCGCAACGTTTGAGGAAGAGGCTGGACAGGCACTGAACCCCTTCCTCGAGCCAGTATTACAAAACCTCGTACTTGCTTTCGATAAATATCAACAGAAGAATCTCCTGATTCTATACGACGCTGTTGGAACTCTAGCGGATGCTGTGGGTGCAGGGATGCAAAATCCCGCTCTTTTACAGATCTTGATGCGCCCGTTGGAGCAAAAGTGGAGCAAACTTGGTGATGACGACGAAGACTTGGTCCCCTTGCTGGAATGCTTGACTAGTGTCACGATCGCTGCAGGACCCGCTTTCCTTAACTGGGCTCCCATTGTATACGAACGATGCTACCGTATCATTCACACCAGCCTCGTTCAGTATTCCACATGGCAACAAAACCAGGACCTAGATGAGCCAGATCGAAGCTTTGTGATTGTCGCATTGGATCTCCTCAGTGGACTCGTACAGGGACTTGGAATGCAACTTGCCCCTAGTCTGAACAGCTCTAATCCACACTTGCTGACGCTTGTTGTTGCATGTCTCAAGGTGGGCCTGATTACGCACAAATCCAACCAGTCGTTTATTTGATTGCAGCATCCGCAAGCATCTGTCCGGCAATCGGGGTATGCTCTGATTGGCGATTTGGCAATGTCTTGCTTCGACGTGTTAAAGCCTCATCTGCTACTGATAATGCCGGAGCTCATTGCGCAACTTGATCCTGCCCCAAAGGTCGAGTTTGTAAGCGCAAGCAACAATGCAGCATGGTCTGCCGGCGAAATCGCTCTTCACTATGGAGGTGGTGCGTTCTTCTCGGCCATTCCTATCGATGATGTTTTGCTGATACATTCTTCAGATCCCGAGTTCAACCAATGGGCGCCGCAGTTGGTTTTGCGACTGATCCCAATCCTGATGAACCCACAAAGTCCAAAGAGTCTTTCGGAAAATGCCGCGGTAACAATCGGCCGCATTGGCCTGGTGCAACCACAGGTTGTTGCCCCCCATCTCGAATCATTCGCAGTATCGTGGTGCCAAGCCCTGGTGGATATCAAAGACAACGAAGAGAAGGACTCGGCGTTCCGAGGCTTCTGCACTCTCATTCAGACAAATCCACACGGGATCACGAGGGTATGGTATACATGCGAATCTTCCGAAAAAGATCTCACTCATGCTGTTCCAGGACTTCATGTGGTTCTGTCATGCTGTCGTGCGCTGGCAAAATCCTTCAGCCGAGCTCAATGAAATGTTTGCAAACGTATGTTATCTTCCTTCCCTCTCTATTGTGTTCCTTCGCTCATCTGCTGGGTCAGATCTTGCAAGTCTTTAGACAACAGATTTTCGGTGCTCAGTGGGAAAACCAGCTCTTGACCTATGGTCCCACAATCGCAGAACGGCTACGGGCCCGATACAACGTATGATGGCAATCCAGGCTAGTTGTGGTTCTCCTGCGCGAACCGAAACGACGGCTTTCCTTCAACATCAGGACTGCGAACGCCTCCTTTTCGTCACAATCCTCTGCATATTGTTCTTTCATAGGTAGTTTTCTTTGCAATCTTCTTTAAGTAGCATTAGTAGTATAGCATAGGATCGTCTCATCTTCTCCCCGATTTT
>WSTO01000305.1:0-13278 GCA_019627685.1 Serendipita sp. 399 | reverse complement strand
GTCGTCGTCGTCTCATTCCCACCCAACGCACCCCCAAGACCCTTCTTCCCAAGCGTAAACACCGTCTCCTGAATGCCCGTCGTCCGCCCACGACACCTCAGAATATCCTGGTCGTTCGGTATATACTCCTCTTCGAAATAGCTCGCAAGCCGACCTGGACTCGCATACAAATACCGGAGGTTATCCGGCAAATGCACCCCACTCTCGCGTTCGATCCGGTCCAATTGGGAGCCCAACCCGTTCTCCAAGATCCCACACTCAATCCCTAAATGCACTTTTTCCAGCTCGTTCCGACTCGCTTTACCCCCTGCCCGTCTTTTCGTCTCTTCCTTCGCTTGGACGACAATGGCCTCCCATTGGGACGGGGTGATACCCCACCAACACTCCCTCAGAATCGCCTCGAATTCGAGTGGAAATGGTTGTCCGGGCCGCAAATCTGGTGGATAGTTCAACTCTTGAAAGAGTGTCAGCTGACGCGGGGTGAGCGACCCAGGTTGGAAGAGGTTGAGAGAGACAGAAGGAGAACGCGAAGGGGCCGTCGGTGCTGCTGGTGCCGTATGGATACTGGGACCATGATTAGTGCGAGAGCCCGATACATATTCGGAAGAGGAGAGTGGCGCGAGGTCCGTAATCCGTGTATGGTTCAACTGGGCGGATTGAGGATCGGATTTGGACGTGGACGAACGTAGATCGTCTCCACCTTCGGATCCATTGTCGTTTTCGGGTGGAGTTGGACTCGGGCTAGGAGGTGGAATGGGTTGGAAAGCCGGTCTTCGCGTGATTGTTGATATTCTGCCACCTCCACCATCAGCGCCTCCATCAACAACGCCTCCGCCACCGACGCCTCCACCATCAGTATCGCCAACATCGTTCTGTCGTTTATCATCACTGCCGTCGTTGTCATTGGCTTCGGTGGAAGTAGGTTCCAGAGGCGGGAGGTCCCGGAGCGCGTCCATGAGCGAGCGCATGCCATTAACAAGGTTATAGAACACTTGAACCCGATAGACTTCGCGTTCGTATTCGTTGAACGGGACGTTGTTCAATATTCGCATTTGCTGAAACAGGGAATTGGCGGTTAGCTATGGTACTATGTGCAGACTTTGAAACGCATATATCCACGGCGTGATTACGTACCTTGATGATGGTGGACTTTCCCGATTCCCCGCTGCCCAGCAACAAAATCTTGGGCGTGTGGGCAAGATTTCGACGAGTCTGAGAAGTCGTTGGGATCGTTGCGAGCGGGTATGGCGGAGCACATTGCATCGATTTGTGTGCGAGAGACGCGCATGGTGCATTGGGTTTTGAGACCGAGGTTGGTTGCAGCCGTAAGTGTGACAAAGAAAAAAAAAAAGGAACGCCCATTCATATCGATGCATCGACGCGCGCAGAACGTAAACGATGAACGCGAAAGTAAGAATAAGAAGAAAAAAATGGGATAAAATCAGCAGTGATTAGCATTTCGATGGAACAGTGACTGTAGTGGATGTACCTCTCGAAGTCCGCGATCGATGCTTTTGCTGAGTCTGGTTTCCTCCGACTCGTTGAACGGGAGCACGCCATTACAAGAGATACATGACGCCTGAGAAGCTGCTGCTCCCATACTAATCCACAGATCGTCGTCGTCCTTGTCGTCGACCTTCTGCCTCCTGAACACCAGCAGCAGTGACAGCGACCGCAATCCTCGGTGCTGTCAGCTGATCGTCCCAGCACACTGAACGTATGTTACGCGTAATTTCTTCGACGTATATCGTCTACAAGCCTTGTTGTCGATGATTTTTCGAGTTGGAGAGCCGTTACGCGACCCAAAGGCTGGAGTCGGGGAGGTTCAAAACTGACATGCAAGTTGTTCCTCGCCTAAGCCGTGATGGCTCCCCCTGAGCTGAACTACTGTTCGGCAAACAGCTTCGGACCTGGGCGTCTGACAGCTTTGCAGCTCCTGTTTTGGATCAAACGAACAGGGTTAAGCACCCTCGACAGAAGGCCTATAAACACCCCGTGAAATCGTCTCCAAGTTCGCTTTCTGCACAATGCCCAACTCGACGAGGACAACACATGGAAAGCTCTCTGGCACACGAGGACCGGTCTCCGTTGGTTGTTTAGCTGCTGGTGCGTCCTCTTTCGTCCGCGGAATGCTCGGTGCTGTGTCTCTCGCCAACGCTCACCGACAAACTCGCGGTTGATAGGGAACAACATCGAAATGAATGCCATGAAAATACATATGGAGACTATGTCGATGAGGTGGATTCATTGCACCATGCGCTCATTTGGAGATAGTCGAGATAGTCGAACCATTGGGCCATGTGGATCAGGCCGGTGTAGCAAAGGATCGACTACAATGCGACGCTTGTGTGCGCATAATGCGCCCTGCTGAGTGCAAGCTAATTTGGAGTCAGAAGCGCTTTGTTGGCCTAACGCTGTACCGAACTTTCACCTAAGCCACCACCAGGCGAGTGAATATACCCCCATATATCCGATCCGTATATCTGCTAATTGATATATGTATAGTTATACCTCATTTTGGAGACCAAAATTGGCTATATAAGAGCTTCAGACTCCGCCATCGTTTCAGGATGGACCCGATGATAACACCAAATGCCGCTAAACCGATGATTATTCGCCTTCCCATCGAGGTGTTGCAAGCAATCTTTCGAACCGTTGCCGATAAATCACTATGTATTCGTAATCTTCGACTTACCTGTCGATATTGGCGCGATTTAGTGGCTTCCGACCTGACACTACCCCGTCATATTCTCCTCCTCACTACCGATAGCTGCATTGATAAACACCACCCGAATTCGAGTTGGTGGGATTACTGCGTTCATACCCCAGAAGGTCTTACCTGGGCCCTTAGTCACATTCAAGAAGCACACTTCAAATTCTATATGAAGACCAAGCGGCCTGTGTTCCATGGCATCGGTTCCAGCAACAATGCGTCCTATTACGCCTCTGTGTGGGTTACCTCGCGACCTTTACAGACATACTGCCATACTTCCCTCCCCTCCAGAACCTAAAATATGCCAAATTTATGGGGGATTCACCCATCCTCACATCCTTCATGCTGCACATTCCTTCCAATAACCACTCTCTTGAGTCTCTAGACGTTTTTCTTTCGACAGGTCCCGCCCATCCAATCTCTGTGATGAACGAGTTTGGACCTGTCCTCCGTCGACTGAAAAAACTTAAACTCCAGGTTATAGGGCGCACACCACCTAGTCCCCTTACGACCTTTTTTGGGTCCTTAGCGGCATTGGAGTACCTTGATATATCCGTCAGGACGGATCGTCCTGAGGATGTTGACCTGATTCGGCAATCCACAAACTGGACGTTGAGACCAAAGGTGCTAAAAACTGATCCGATCATGTTCTCCAACTTTCCTCCCTTTGTCCTCTGCAATCTCGCAATATTGTCCCTCTATTCCATGCTCAGTAATACTGAGAAGATCAAGGGTGAGAAAAGAGTGCATCTCCCTCGACTAAATGCTCTTACTCTAGAGGACTCTCTCGTTGGTCTCCTCTTAGTCGATGCTCCGAACCTGAAAAACCTTCACTTGGTCAGTTCCGTTGACCATGCAGGATACATCAACCATATTCAATACTTTCGGCCGACTTTCGTCGAGATAGAAGTCCCTGACAGGATGGCGGGAGTGCTACTCTCGGATACTTCGTTCACTGCCAACGTCCTCGAGCTCCACATTCACGTAGATAATGGACGTGGCCGTACAGTCGGTTAACTCAAGCGACCTCTGTCTCAATCAGATTTATTGCCACGGTTGGAGCACATCCTCGTCATCTCCCACTACTCCCAGCCGGAGAAGCTCCAAAACGAGATCCAAACTCTCGTTTCGGACAGTTCTCGCACGATTGGCGTGCGGTGTATACCCTTCGATAGAAGCCCAGAGTTGGTGGAATTTATTTCCTGGAGATGTAGAGCCAACCTTTAATGGAGGACGCCCCTCAAGGATGTTAGTAACTGGTGCGTGCGAATTGTTGACACATTCACGGATACAGTTGACCAGGAGAATTTAGCGTCCTACCTAGCCAATCTAACGTGACGTACGAAAGGATGCCCTACGCCTTCTGTATTGACCGAGTGCTCCGATCATCCGCTCCCTCCATCAGTCACTGTCTTTCGGGTATCAGGAGGATCAGTGCCATTCTTTTCCACAACTAGAGCATCTGCTGTTCATATCATACTATCCTCTGATGAGTAAACTCTTGGAACTCCACAACGGATTCTCGGGTTTCGCTTACGACCAGCTGCGGCCGATTGCTATTATATGCATACCCGTCAATTACCAAGGTGCTCTTCGAACAAGTAAGTGGCTTTTCTTAAACCTGTTTGGTCTCCACCTCCATCTATGCGCAAACTCGCAATGAGGTGTAGAATCTTTTGACCTCTCCCATCCGCCGTCTTTATCGAGTCTCAGTCTGAGACGTAGAATAGTAAAAGTCTTAGGTGTCGATCAACGGCCGAGCTTCTGGTTCCGCGCGATCCAATCCTTATATATTTCTGTACTCCTTGCTTCCATTCGGTATCGTCATCACAGATATCATCACTAATACGATGAAATAGCAACTACTCGTTTACAATCATAATCTACCAAACAAGGGGCGGCCAGATGTCCATGTATCTCATTGGTCCCGTACAATGATCAATTAAGGAGTTATAAAGATAATAAGCGTGAAAGAGTCCTCAGGCGTCGAGAGACGACGTTACACTTGAATCTTGCGTTCAGCCATATCAAGACCTAAAGATTGTTGTTGTCACGGTGATTGGCGAAGCAAATGTCGTGGTCACTGTCGTCTGCTGTCTATCGTACACAGTGGTAGTATAGGGGATATACGCCACCATGGTTGTCGTGTACGCTGTCACAATCGCAGTCGAGGTCGGGATCTCTAAGACCTCTGACGACGTTGACGTATACACTTCATAGCCAGTGGTGGGAGATGTGACTAGTTCGCCGTAAAATGACGTGGTTCCCACCAGTTCGACCACCGATGTCGGCGTTGTGACCGAGGCTGTGATGAACGTAGTGGCCGTGAAGGTTTCAATGTCATACGAAGTGGTAGGGATGAGGGAAATATCCGATGAGGTTGTCACAACTGGATCAATCTCCGATGATGTCGTCGGGAACGTCAGGATGGCGGACGATGTAGTGGTGAACGGCGTGGTGGTAGACGTTGTGAGTGTCACGGGGAAACTGGTGGCCACAGACGTGGTTAACCGCACCGTAGAAGGGATCGATGTGGTGAAAGGCGAAGGGGAGCCCGTCGTCGTGGTGAACGTGCGAGCGAGGGTGGTGAGGATGATGATAGGTTGAACGATGGTCGTGAGCCGATCAACAAAGCTGGTCGTGCCCGTGAAGATGGACAGGGTGAACGAGGTGCGGCCGACCGTCAAGGGAACCGTCGCTGTTCCCGTGCTACGTACGAACGCCGTAGAGGTGAATGTGGATGGACCAACGACCGTGCTGATAACGGTGAAAGGAATAGGGATCGTCGTGGGTCCGGTCAGCGTGACGGGAACAGTCGTAGAACCAGTCAATGGAACGATAAGAGTCGTCGACCCCGTAATAATTGTGGTCAACGTGGTGCTCGCGGTGAGTGGAACTGGCACTGTAGTCGATGCTGTGATTGGGGACGCAATGGTGATAGGTATAATGACAGGGACCGTGATAACGGTGCTTCCAGTGAGGGTAGTAGCAAGCGATGTAGTCAGAACGACGTCTCCAACTACGGTCGTAGTTGCGGTGATTGGCACCGCGATCGTAGTCGTAATCGTCGCGGGCGCCACAATCGTAGTAGTCCCAACTACATAACCTCCAGATGTTGCTGTACCAGTAGTCTCCGTAGCAATAGTTCTATCGGTCGTGTACGTTGTAACAACTGCGGTTGTCGTAGTGATTGGGGTTGCTGTTGGTTCTGATGGTGGCGGGAATTGCGGAGGCGGTGGGGATTGCGGGGGCGGTGGAGGTGGTGCGGACGTGCTGTACTCGTAGATGGAGATTGCATTCGAGCCACCGCATAGTTCGCCATCGTTGCCTTGGGTGTCATTAGTGACTCTAGGTATGACCTCCACATTCAAGATCGAGTTTACCTTTGCAAGTCATGTTGCATTGATCTTCCGTAGCGCGTTGTGGAGGTCGCGAGTCACCACACCAGCATTCTTGTGAATACTCCAAACCAGCGAATCCATAATTGAGGTATTTGCAAGAAGCCAAGCAATGCTCGATGGTCATGTCGGGATCCGATTCAATAGCGACCCGAACCGGAAGGACCTTGCCGCAAGTCAGTGGAGAGCACAAAAGTGGCGACTAGGTACTGACCCTATGCTGGACGGAGTCGACGAAGCAGCCAGAATAGGACCATCTGTCATAAGTGTCGAGGTTACGTGGCTTACGAGGAGGGGCGCGCGATCGATACACGGAGATACCGTTTGAGCCACCGCATAGCTCTCCACCATTGCCTAGAGGAGTAAAGTGAGCGGCAGCCTTGGGATGAAGGTTGGTGAGAAAAACGCACCTTCACATGATATCTTGCATCTTGCATCCGTTGCAACGTCGGTAGGAGAGGAGTGTCCACAGAAGCACTCTTTGCCGTATTCTACACCAGCAAACGCGTAACCGGCTGCATCGCATGCGTCGAGACACCACTCGACTGTCATCCCTCCTTCTTCCAGGGCTAGCTGCTTGGGGAGTACCTGAGAGCAGAGGAGCATTTGAGACATGAAACAAATAATGCATGGCTCGATAAACGTACCCGATTATAAATCTCGTCCACAAAGCAATTGGAAAAGGTCCACGCCTTGTATGGCTGAAGGTTGGTCGGAAGCCGGTAGCGATAGACGCTAAGACCGTTTCCACCACCACAAAGTTGATTGAGGTTACCTATAAAAACAAATAAATACAGCTGTCAATGAGCAGGGCCACCCAAAGTAGCATGATGCATGACTAGCCTTTACAAGGCATGCTGCATCGACCATCCGTTGCGATAGTGGAAGGAGCCGCTTCCCCGCAGAAACATTCTTGGCCGTACTCGAGACCAGAGTATTCGAAGCCAGCGACATTGCACCCGTCAAGACATTTGTCGATAGTCATGGGACCGGAAACGTACTGTTGCTCCGGCAGGGCCTGTTACTAGTGATAAGAAACCTAACTGAAATATCACGAAAGAGAAAACAGACCCTGTTCCAGACCGAGTCAACGAAGCAATCTGTGTGGCTCCACCCGTTGTAGGTCTGGAGATCGGTCGGCCCGTAGTTTTTGTAAACGTTGATTCGGTTTTCTCCACCGCAGAGCTCATGAAGGTTTCCTGATCGCCATTACAGGTGAGCCTGACATAAGGAATAGACGAAGTCGAGCGAACCTTTGCATGGCATGTCACAACGGCCATCCGTAGCTACTTTAGACGGGATACTGTGTCCACAGAAGCATTCTTGGCTCCACTCCAAGCCTGCAACGGTGTATCCACTGGAGTAACAAGCGTCGAGACAGCGTTCAACGGTGACGGCGTAGGGATTGCCATCCTCGATGGCTTGTTGAAAAGGCAAGACTCTCGCGAAAATGGAGTCTTCGTAGCATCCAGCGGATGACCAGGCCTTGTAGGATTGTAGAAGTGTAGGAGTGTTATCAGCGTTGACGACAGAGGAAAAAAACAAAGCGAGTAAAAGAATGACAGCCAGCATCGTGGCAAAAAATTCAGAAACGAGTCAGGAGGTCAAAAAGAGTGTGGAGATTGAAAATGAGAGCGAGGATGAGAGAAAGACCGACGAAAAAAAGTCCAAGTGGCGAAGTCAGTCGAGCGGAGTTAGAAACGCGCGCAATGTTGTTCCCCTCTTAACGCATTGAACAGAGTAATAGTCCATGTGCACATGAACTTAGGTATTGTAGAATTCGATAGGATATCGAGTTCCTCTGTGTTGAATTTTGTTTTCGTTAGGATTGAGCCAGTTGTAGATGCGTGCATGTGTTCGTAGTAGCTCAGGACGGCGAGTAGATTGACCCACAGAAATTCCTTCTTCAATCGTCGAGCAGCCTTATAACCGTGGAGGAGGCAAGCGACTAATTAATAATGCTAGTTGGACTATGAACAGAATATCCCACATAATTTTCTCTAGTACTGCTCTCTAGTAAGTCTATTACAACTGCAATGATCCTATGTAGTCTACTTCAGCCCTTTGTCGTTCTTGCTTCAATCGCAACAGCACGACTACCGGCGTCGTCTCCTTGAGTCTCTCAGGAACTTTCCTAAAGCACTTTTCTGCTTTCTGGCCGAAATATGCAGTTGCGAATTTGCCCCATGGCGGCGATAGAGAGGTAAGCATATCATTCTGTATATCCAACCAGGAATCTCGGTGTGCATAATCATCAGTGGGTCTTCATACTTTTTGATTTCAGTCGAGCGTTCCCTACTCTCTGTCTCATCGGCTATCGTCCGAAATAAGGTGAGCAGTCGCAAACACGCTTACGGCGCTGTTTGTTGTGTGAACTGGCGACTTAGCGTTTTCACCCTGCCACAAGCCAAGGTTTTCAGGAAACGGTGGGAATCTCTGACTGAAAGAGCACAGACTCTTCGAATAGTAAGTTGTAGTCAGTTTCTTCCGATCTCGAGCTGAATCTCAGTCATCGCACAAGTAAAAGAACTCTACTTGGCGACGAAGGATGGACGTGACGACTGTCTTTCACGTAACCAAACCACCCATACTCCTTCTTCCAATCGAAGTATTGCAATACATCTTTCGAATCGTCGCTCGTCAGTCGTTTTCCATCCGCAATGTTCGACGGACTTGTCGAGACTGGCGCGACATGGTGACAGCCGACAACAGCCTACCCCGCAGTATCATTGTCCTAGGCGATGTCGACCATTTTATCGCAAGGAATCTCCCCACCTCGCCACCCTGCGACTACCGCGTGTACACGGCGGCAGATCTCGCCCGAGGGCTGGATCATATCCAAGATGCCCAGTTTAGTTTGTACGTGACGATCAAGGGAGGCGTAGATTTTAGGGAAGAATGGGATCTCGTGCCCTGGCATCGATTTCAGGAGCAATGCGTCGAACTTTACGTCGATCCCGGTGACTTTTTTTTCTTCCCTTCCCTCGTCAAGTTTTTGAAAATGCTCCCTGTCCTCCGCAATCTGAGGTTCGCCCAGATCCACGGGATGCAGGCAGCTCTTCCTTCGGCCCTGAAGCATCTACCTGCCAATAATCACCGACTTCGATCCCTTGAACTCGAAATTCATCTGGCTCTTTACTCGTCTTCCTATGTATCCACCATACAGGAATTCCGCCACGTCTTCTGCGAATTAAGGACGCTCAAGTGGTATGTGCCCGGAGTGGTACCAAAGGAGCCCATTATATCCTTATTCAAGTCTTTGGAGAAAATAGAAGAGCTTCATATACTGTGTGAACCTGTCCGCGATGATGATATAGATAGTATCCGCCACTCCGTGGATTGGAAAATTCGACCTAAAGAGTTACATGTCAGCACGACTATCTTCCAAGCATTCCCTCCCTCCATCCTATGCGATCTTACCATTCTGTATCTCTCTTCTGGTTACAAGTCCTTCGGAATCGACTATGGCGTTATATACCTCCCTCAACTGGTCGATCTTACCCTTGTTTCTGCTTGGGATTGCCTCGACTATTTCGAAGCACCCGGCCTGAAGGACCTCCATCTGCTTGGCGAGAACGTCTGGGCAGAATATCTCACCCATAGTCAACGTCTTTATCCTGTTCTTGTCGAAATTGGAGGGTCCGAAAAGGCAAAGGAGAACTTCCTTATCGGGACTCCGTTCCCTAGCATTGTCGACCTTCACCTTCATATCGATACGGAACAGATTGGCACGCTCACTCGCCTTGCAGAGTCCTTGTTATTTGATCCAACGAAAGATAAATCTCTGTGGCTACCACAATTAGAGTATCTACTGGTTACATTGAGTGGTACTCCATCAAGTGATCTTGAGAAACTCCAAAGGGAAGTCTCTGAATCCATCCGGGGCCGCCCACGGCCAGTCGAAGTAGGATGGAAAGTGTCGGACAAAGTGTGACTTTGGAATGTAGCTTGCACAATCACCTGTATCTAGTTCTTTAATTTTTCAACGGGATAAGAACTTAAGCAAGAAGCATTCCAAGGCCGTCGTACAAAATGAACGACATTCTTCTTTGATCTCAAACTGATGAGAGGAGTTCGGCTCGATAATGCTGCGCCCTTTGTGACGAATGCCAGTAATTGATTGTGTATTGGCGTACGTGGACAGCGCTTGTCTCTTGGAGTGACGGAAATAGTGCCCGCGTCTTTCACCCGACCACCATCCAAACTTTCAGGTCAGTAACTAGAATCTCTGATTTCAAGCTCATAGGATCTCTAATGAAAAAAAAACTTCGAAATAGGATACTCTTTTCCCCCCTTAGGCTCAATCATTTCACGCCAGCTCGCACGACTGCTTGTAAAACACTATGGAAGGTGACCGTGACAACGCGACAGCACTTCGAGTGACCAAACCACCGGCTCTCCTCCTCCCAATTGAGGTGCTGCAATACATCTTTCGCATCGTGACTGGCCAGTCCCTGTCTATTCGCAACATCCGACTCACTTGTCGCGACTGGCGTGACCTGGTAGCATCTGATATCAGCCTACCTCGCAACATTATCCTCCTACTCGACTTTCGTTGCGTTGACAATCACCAGCCGAACTCGACAAAGTGGGATTATTGTGTTCACAATGCGGCAGGCCTCGCTCGAGCTTTGGATTATATCCAAGACTCCCATTTTGCGTTCCATGTGACACTCAGGGATACCAATACCAAGGAAGATTGGAGTCTTGTTCCATGGTTCCGGTTTTCAAAGCAATGCGTTCAATTTCGCGTTGATCCTGGCTACCTTTCCTCCCACAAATACTTCGTCACGATCTTGGAGAACATTCCAGTCCTTCACAGATTGAAGTCCGTCAAGCTTCAAGGAAACCCCCTGGTTCTTACATCGGTTCTGCGGCGTATCCCTCCTAATAGTAATGTCTTACGATCCCTGGATCTCCTACTTTTCCCAGGCGACGGTACATCTTACGATCCCAAATCACTCATAAATGAGTTCGGACACGTCTTCTATGGATCGAGGAAGCTCGTGTGTTTCCAAGCCCTGGGATTGACGACAAATGATCCTCTCATAGCATTCTTCAAATTACTAAATGACGTAGAGGAGCTTCGTATTAGAAACGAACTTGCCCGTCCTGAGGATGCGGATCTTGTCCACCAATCCGTGGATTGGAAGATTAAGCCCAGAGTACTTCAGGTTGGCACAACCTTGTTCAAGGTATTCCCTCCCTTCACTTTGGGCAGTCTCACCGAATTGCATTTATTCTCCGAGACCACTGAAACCGAGTACGAGATGACACACCTTCCTACACTGGTCGACCTTACTCTAGTTAATTCCTGGATTGCCCTCACCTATATCGAGGCGCCCCAATTGAAGAGCCTCCATCTACTTGGTGGGCATGTCCAGCCGGATCCTCTCACCAAGAGTCAGCACCTTCGACCTGCTCTTGTCGAAATTGCGGGGTCTGAAAAAGGAAAGGAAGTCTTTATTTCGACATCCCCGTTCCCAGGCATCGTCGAACTTCATGTTCGTATTGGCATCGATCTCATTAGTACCATCGGTCGACTTGCAGAGTCCCTGTCATTCGATGTAGGGAAAGGGCAACCATTATGGCTACCACAATTAGAGCGGCTATTTGTTATATTATACAGTACTCCATCGGATGATCTTGGGAGACTTCAACAGGAGATCTCAAAATCTATTCAGAGCCGCCCACGACCAGTTGAAGACGGTGGAAGATGCCCAACGAGATGTGAATTTGGAATAGCCAGCACAAGTAGACTTATTTAGTTCTGTATCTCTTTGGAGACCATAATAGCATCGAGATAATATTAGAAGGACCCTTAGTATTTGCAAACAGGCTGTTATTGACCCTGGCCGTCGGAATGTATAGCAAAATACCCTGAATGGATGGTCAAATTGCTCATCAAGTGCTCTAAGAGAGAAGGAGAAAGGATTGAAACGCGAAAATTCTGAGTGGGCCGATAGAATTTGCGGGTATCGCTGAGGAGTAGGCACATTTCCTTTTACGGGAGGGACGGGTACTCTTGATTATACTTGACAACACTCCTGAGTACATACTCTCAAAGCGCAATGGCGCCAACGAGTCGTAAGTATTGCGTATTTCTAATCTTCCGTGATATCAATAATGAAGAGACAAAGAACTGACCTTCCCAATCAACAGCTTTGACCAGAATAGCACGGCATTGAGGAATGAAGTGAGCATGAGACGCTCGTAATCGCTATCCAATGAGAAAAGGTTTGCTAATATAGCCAAAATGACATTCAGAAACACGGTTGGGATAGCAACAGCCACAGCGAGATCTGGGCCTTAATCGAATATATGAAGAATCCGACTAGTCAGCTTATATATATATCATTTTGAAACTGAGTCAGAGTGACGTACTATTGGCACTACACATTACCGCATTTTCGCCCTCGCGGGAGACAGAAGAATAACGGAAGCCAACAGGGGCATGTGACAATGCCGAACAGCACCCAGTACCAACGGACTGGATCTGGCTCAAGGTAAGCGAGGGGCCTCGCATGTGGTAGTTGAACGATCTGGGTCCCAAGTTTCCAGCAGTGTAACTCGAGCTCGAACATGGTCCCGACGGCCAGCACATTTTCAATAAGATGAATATGTGTGATGCGAGGGAGTGACTGGATCTCCGCTAAGATCATCTCTTTCTCCATACTTTTGGGTTTGACAAAGAGGCGAAGGTGACGAAGAGGATGGTCGGGTGGTGGCGCGGGGAGACGCATCGTAGTGCTTGGCTTTTTCCCTAGTAACTCGATGTTCGGAAACATCGACCAGACGCGAGACATGTCTGTCGGGAAAAGCTGCTCGAGTTCGGAGGCGAAGAGGAAGGATTTAAGTTTGTAACCGTTGTCGATCAAGAACTTCTGCACGGCTGGAGTGCCAGCGTCCCGGATACAGAGATGTTCCAGCGACGGGCAGACGAGCTGAAAGTCCCGCCAGGAGCCTATATCAAGAGTCCGGAGATTCGAGAGTAAATATATACCATAGCCGTCGCCTGTCGACCCTCTGACTGTGAGAGAGATCAATTTCGGGAAATTGTCCTGAATTCCGCGCCAAAAATTCCTTTTCCCATTCAGATTTTCAACTGAAAGGCATCGAAGGTTGGGGAACGCAGATGGATTGTCAAGCAAGAGGTCGAGCGAGACA
>WSTO01000304.1:0-15696 GCA_019627685.1 Serendipita sp. 399 | reverse complement strand
GTGCCTATCTGACGTCTGCTTTTATTTCTAGCGTGCTGTAGAAGAACAGCAATTCAATCTACGAGATGGAGCAGAGATTATTATTGCCACTCCTGGTCGGTTAAAGGACGTGATCGATCGACATGTCCTTGTTCTCTCACAATGTACTTATGTGGTCATGGACGAAGCTGACCGAATGGTCAACCTGGGATTCGAAGCTGATTTGACGTTCATTCTTGACGCGCTTCCGACGGACCTTCTCAAAGGGGAAAACGCGATGGAAGTGGATGGGACCACCGGTAGCTCGAAGGCGCGGACACGCGTCACGACGCTGTTCTCAGCTACGATGCCACCCGCAGTGGAGAGACTGGCGAGAAAATATTTGAAGAAGGCGGCGACGATCACGATTGGCGAGGCTGGTCGTGCAGTGGACACGGTCGAGCAGAGGGTCGAGTTTGTCAATGGAGAGGAGAAGAAGAAGCAGCGGCTGGTCGATATCCTCAACAATGGTGGCTTCTCGGCGCCGATCATCGTCTTTGTCAATCAGAAGAAGACGGCAGATATGGTCGCGAAGGACCTCCAGCGTGCACATGTATAGTTCTGTTTTCCTCTCTTTTTTTCCATATTACTGACTAGCGCTATTTTCTTGGGCGGTAGTGGAGTGCATCTACGTTACATTCCGGCAAGTCACAAGAACAGCGAGAGGCAGCCCTTCAACAGCTTCGAAATGGGGAAGTGGACGTCCTGGTGGCCACTGATCTTGCAGGGCGTGGTATCGATGTTCCAGACGTGTCCCTCGTCATTAACTTCCAAATGGCAAACACGATCGAGGCATATGTTCATCGTATTGGTGCGATCAATTGACTTATAAAGCCACCTTCCCTTAGTTAACTGGGTTTTAATAGGTCGTACGGGTCGTGCTGGCAAGACTGGTGTTGCGATCACGTTCCTCACGAATGACGACGACGAGGTCATGTATGACCTCAAGCAAGGTGATTCAGGCCTCTTTCCTCCCTTGCTTGCATTAGAAGCTGACATGCGTTTTGTAGAAATCGCCAAGAGTCCCATCAGCAAAGTCCCTCCAGAACTCGCTCGACATGAGGCTGCGCAACAGAAAATTACGAGAGAGATGAAAAGGAAGAGGGACGATGACCAGGGATAAACCATGTCCATACGCTTTCATAGTTGTCAGGATTTATCGTGGCTTTGTTATTGTTTTGCACTATACCTCGTTCGATGGACGAATTTGTCTTCCCTAAAAGATCGAAGAAGAAGCGAAAGAATCGCCATGAGAGTACACCTTTGACATTCTCTGAAAAATTCGAAAGAGAAAAGCGGGCGATGTTGGAGGATGGAAGCTGGCTCACGAGAGTGCAAGGTCGGTGCTTGAATGAGATGGATACTTTCTCTCTTTATACTGATAGAATATGATTAGGAATGATAGAACATGCTATCAACGCAAAGGGATGGTCAAAAATAACAAAGCTTAGGTGTTTGGGTCTGGGATCCCCATCCGAATCGCGCTCAGCGCGATTGCAGCTCGCGTTTATCCTTGAGGTGATGATTCACATCAATCTTGTGAGATCTCTCCATTTGGCATCAGTCTGCTGCTAATCAGTGAAGCCAGTAAAAGATGCGACATTCTACGATCCTATATTCAGTCCTGAAGACATGACTGGAATGCAGAACCTCGATTTAACTTCTATTAGTGGAGAAGAGGCGAGCGTAAGGCGTCAATAAGCACGCCCTTTACCCCTGCCATGTTAATTTCTTTCGTAGCTCGCTCGCCACCAGTGTTCGGAGCCGACAATCCTGTTCATGCCACATTGCGACATCGAGATATACAAGAGTGTCTTGGAGGCTAATTGGTCAGCAGTTGGACTTCAAAATCTACTCATCATCGGCAATCCATTGGACCAATATCTTCTAACGTTCGTACTCTCCTTTTGTTTCCCCCTATAGAGTATCTAATCTTCTTCAAGAACCGAGAAAGAAAGACTAGAGGCTGAGTTTGCTGCAGTAAGAGCGATTGGTATGTGATTTAGCCTCCCATTTCCTCCCTTTTTTGACGGCGTCCTCAAGCACAGTGCACTCACTGGGAAAGCAGAAGTCTTCCCAATGCTCTTTGTGATGACAAAGCATTCATTGCTCTCTCGGTGCAGTATTTACGAACCGATATAGATAACACCGAGACGCCTCCTTTATTTGCAAGGAAAGGGGAGATCTCGGATACTATAGACCAAACAAGCACAATATTATAGAAGAAATTTTAATCAACTTCTCCGGCCCATTTAGCTTCAATGTTGTTCGCTTGCTGCATCAACGCCTCCAAGTGTCTCCATCGCTATAAATTCGTTCATGAGTCGCTGCATGACGTATATAGAGTTGAAAACACACCGCATTAATCACATTCCTGTTCTCGAGGTGGATTACAATATTGTCCGGATCATCTGTATCAATAATCTTTGTGGTCTTGTTCTTCCTCCGCCGTTTTCGATTGGATGTTTCGATTTCCAGCACTTTTCGTTCGACTATCTGGAACAGTTCATACTCCCAGTGTGTAAACGCGTGAAACAAGGACACTCGTCTGGCACAGTGCTGTCCCAGGTTGAAGGTCTGAAGGAACTCAGCCCGGTACAAGACACTAAACTTGAACATCCACAGCTAAGAGGTAAGATCTCACCTTTGTCTCGTCATCGTCATCTTCTTCCTCATCATTATCGCCATGATTATGCCTCGCCTCGCGATCGCTATTGTCATCGGTCTCACTGCTTTCCCCACTATCGCTGGATGAGCTTTCAGACGTGCTATCGTCAGATTGTTTCAAAGGCTAGCATAGCGCACGTAAGGGGAAGTCCAAAACAGAATTTACCATTCCACGCACCTGAAAACTCAAAGGCCTGTAAGGCTCCCCTTTGAGATGCGCCTGTTGAGTTGAGATGGCGCTGCTTCGCCTGCACGCATCACAGAATGGTTCTGGATCGATTGGGATAATTGTAATATCGGGTCGCTTCTCCAACGCATTTCGGAAGTCATATTTCCAGAGGGAAGATGCAACCTATGCAAGCGATATGCTCTCGATATATGGATGAGAGAAGTTTTCGAGCTTACTTGGCTGTCCCTTACAGAAGAGACATGCTTGCGTAACTGCCCGAGAGCATTTTTGAGGTAGTCAGTTGTATTTCCTTCCCCTGGATCGAAATTCAGAAGGATTTGAGTCAACGGAGTGCCATCACTGACTTGATAATCTTTCTTTGACATAACTCTCTCGAAGATGACTCGGTTGACAAGCAATATGTACCAACAACTGAAAGAAGACCTTGAACGAAACGGCAAGGGGTTGCGCTATATTTCCGGTTAATAGATTCATTGATACTGCGATGAATATCACACCTCTATGCATAGAGAATTGAAGAGGGAGTTCAACCGTAGTAGAATCGCCCGCGTCGTCTTCGACTACGAAATCGTCGGTCCCAACACTGGATGCCTCGTCCGATTCCACTGGACTAGACCCTGCAGGTCCTCGTGCACCAGGAATTGGCTTGAAACCCGCATCACTGGAGTTCTCATCTGTCGCCTCATTCTCAGAACTATCTGGGCCAGGTGGAAGTCCTAATCGTTGTCCTATTTTATTTGTGAGACTACCATATAGCTCCGTCAATGTCATCAGGCTTACTTCTTCTTCGTTCTAAGTTTTTGGTGAAAGCTGATTTCTTGCCAGGTTTGCGGAGGCGTGACTCGATGATCACTGTGGAGGTTAGAAAGTAATGGTCCTTGTGTGGGAATTATACCGTACCATCCTGATCCAGATCCTGCATTACGTCTTCTTCCTCTGCCGTTGGTCGTAAGCCTTTCTTCAACACCCGTCTTTTCTTAGGCTTGACCTCTTCTTCGGAATCATCGAGTACCACGGATTTTCGCTTTTTAGATCGAGAATTTAGAGGGATATGCGCATCGCTACTGGAGTCCTCCGAGCCTGACTTGACTTGAGTCGCGCTTGCTCGTTTTCGTCGAATTGGACTTTGAGTCAAGGGCATCTCTTCGTCTTCGCTCTCATCATCATATACAGGGACTGTTTGGGAGCTCGGTGCAAGCTTGACAGGTTCACTATCTGAGTCTTCCACGGAATCACGAATGTTTATAATATCGGGTTGGACCATTTGCTTTCGTTTCTTATGCTTGTTTGGTGTAGGCCCTTTTGGGCTTAATGGAGAGAAATAGGTATTGATTGTTTTCTGTTTCGGTTTTGAACTGGAATGAGGCATATTGAAGTAAGGTCCAAGCTATAAAAGACGCCGAACCTGCAATTCAGAAGGTAGGGGACCAAACAATTAAATACAGAAAGATGAAGGCATCACTGGCGTCATTATTCCTCTTCTTGAGTTGGTTGCTCACGCTTCCTCCGCTTCCGTTCCAAGTACCGCTCCCGTGCACTTAGAATGGTCTCTTCATCATTCTTCCTCTTCACGGCCTTTTGTCTATTTTCCTCTTCCTGGCGCTCCTTATCCTGTGCTTGACGATCTTCCTCTTCCGCCATTTGTACTTCTACTTCTCTCCTCCTCCGGGCGTCAATCTCGCGACGACTTGCGGCCGAGCCTACGGCGGTATGAACAACCCCTTTCTCCTCCTTTTGGGCCTGTTCCTTTTTATATGTCGATAAGTCCCGAGTATTCTTCCCACCCAGGTTGAGGCCAGCGACTAGAAGCTCTCGTTTATCGATTATTTGGTTATCTTCATTGAGTTCGACGTGTTTTCCTTCTGCCGCTGCTTTTTTTGCGCGTTCAAGATCCGTTAACTCTTTCGGTTCCGGTGGCTTGATAGCAAAGTTTGAAGTCCCCTCTGGCATCGTCGGACCGATAACGGTTTTTGAGGCGGCGATGATATCAGCATGCTTTTTCTCGGATTGTTGCAGGAGAGTAGCGTAAAAGTGGGTCATGCCCGGGCCAGCTTTTTTCTCTTTCTTTTGAAGCTCTGCAGATTCGGTCAGGATTTTATATGGAGATAAATCTGAGTGCCATACCTTCACGAAGGCGCTCTTCTTCCTCTGCCTTGCGATTGGCAGCTAGCTGATCTTTATATGCCTGAGTCACGAATTTCTCCTTGTCGGCGAATTCATCTCCCTCCATTTCACGTTCTCTTTGAATGTTCTTTTCTTCTGCGATGAGGTGATCACGTTTTCGCTGGTCGGCGGATTGTAGCAAATTTGCAATGTACTTTGGCTACTTACGACGTCAAATTGTCGAAGCTTAACTAGCAGCGAAGAAGATGTACCTGCCTTATTTGGGCCTCATCCTCCTTTTTGAGTTCTTCCAGTCGTGCTGCTTCTTTGAGACCGTCGTGGACTTCGTCATAGAGATAAACAGTCGGATCCACTTTCTTTTGCCGCTCCATTTCCCTTTTCATGGCCTTTGACATGACAGCTTGCGTCGGTACCATCGCAATAGCACCGGTATTCTTCGCCAGTTTGGGTGCTGGGCCATCTCCATCATCGTCTAAAGTGTCAAATGCGGATGATCGTGGTGGAGGTACGGAAGGAGTCTTGGGCTTTGGTTTTGATTTGAGCGAAAATGATATTTTGGGTGCAGGAGGGGTGGGGTCCATGTTTGGTTCTTGGACGCCACCACCCTTCGTAGCACGAAAGAAATGTCCTATAACGCGGAAGCATTTAAACTAGCGCAAGCACAAGCACAGGCCCAGATGAGGGCATCATCTGGACCTCTTCCGTATTACTACAGCCCCCAGGTTACCGCCCAAGCAGCCGCGAATTTACTAGCGATGCGACAAGCACAACCTCCACAACCACGGGAAAGTACACCTGCTGAAGATAGTTCACAAGATGGTAGAAACGTTCCAGACCAGAAGCCCGGAAAGAAGGCAGGAGGCCTCAAGGGATTGTTTAGCAAAGACTGTAAGCGAATGAAACTGTCCACCTTTACGCTGATAACCGATTTCTTAGTGAAGGAGATCATGTATGGATTGGGAGACGAAGCTCCAGCGCCTGATACGGTTGCATTGATGGAAGACATACTGGTCGAGTACTTACATGAACTGGTGAGTCACCAGAGCTAGATTTTCACAGTATGTACGTATTAAAACTGCAGTAGACTACAACGGCAGGACAGACAGGGGGTAAGAACATCCAAACGGATGACCTCCGAAGGTCGCTACAGGGTCCCGGAGACGAACGCAAGTTGGCACGTTTAGAAGAGCTCGTTAGGTTACAGATTGAAATCAAGAAGGCAAGGGCGATCCACGGACTTGCCGAAGCCGGGGGAAGGAACTTGGCAGATTGAACCGATGACGACTATAAGAGGCAAGAGCGGCGAAATACATCTACTCCTCCATTTCTCCTTCGGGATTTGTTGCCTGTTTGGCATACGACTTCGCCCCGACTCCCCCGCTTTCTGCCAACGGCTTCACGTTTGCGGTTAGCCATTCTTCTGTCTCCCATACTGACAACTGGCGTTAGAGTGTGTCATACCCAAGGATGTCTTTATTAGGTACATACTAGCGCGGTTCCCTGCTCCTTGTACTGGTGCTCGCTGTGGCTTTGCCAAGCTCACCTTCAGGACTCTACCCGCTAACTCATTCATGTCCATATTATCTATTGCGTCCTGTGCCTGAAGTCGTTTGGGTATTGAGGCAGTAATAGCATCACAATTTGACACTCACATCTGCAGGCGTTCCGAACGTCACAAAGGCGAATCCTCTGTGTTTTCCGTCTATAACTACGTGTAAGATGTGCAATCACTCTCCGACAAATCATACCTGCAGGAAGCTGATCGCCATTTGGACCAGCTGCAGGAGGTATTTGGACTTCCATTATATCGCCTGAGAGAACATTATACGTGTTATTAACATTTGTGAGGTATAAGAAGGAGAAAAAAGGGTGCTGTAAGTTATTCAAAATGTTTCCTACCGAACGGAGCAAAAGCCTGTATCAAAACGTTTTCATCGACGTTTTGTGCTATACCTCCAACAAATACAGTGGATTTGGCTTTATTTGTGTCGATATTTGCCATTTTGAAGTCAAGGCGAGAAAGGTTTGTCAGGCGACAAGTTGTACGCTAACTTGACCCGTCGCCACAATTGGTGCAATCGCGAAGTTGTTTGGCTTAAACGGGCCTATTAACCATTCCTAACTTTTACGTCTTCGGTATAGGGGTAGAAGTCATTTCCGATGACTACTCCTTTGCTCCCTCGAACTCATCCTGGAGCTTCAACTGACGCGTACTCGTATCCTGACAACACAACACGACCTGCGTACTCGGACCACCGAGAGTCTGAGAGATGGAGGAAGAGCTCTGACTACGAATCGGCTCCGAACGACTCCAAGCTTCGGGGGCACAAGGCGCAGCAGGTGGAGGAGAGAACACGATTGGAGCTAGGAAAACTAGTCACTGTTGTGCTCAAAAGACTTCAGAGTCGAGAGATGCCGCCATCTTCGCTCGGGCCCTTATATTCACATCGCGAAGGGTCAAGCATGTACGCCACCGCAAATGCAGTCCGCGGAGCAGTTAGGATGGCCGGTGGAGGGAGCGAATGGCGACGCGGAGCCAGTAGTGCTACTGAAGAATTAGATGAGGAGGATGAGGAGGACGATGAATCACAGTTTTCAACCGAAGAAACGTTCACCAATCTCATGACGGTACGCGATAGCTTGTTAATGCACGGCGAAACGCTCTTCTTAACTGGGTATGCTCATTTGGAAGCGATATTAAGATCTCTGACGATTTTGGTAGGGTAACTGGCGCAAACGTCAGAAGTATGCCACGGGTAACTAGATCATCATCCCCTGGCAGAAAAGATAAGGTCCCTTCTATGGGACGAGAGGATCGTAACGAAGTCGACGATACCAACCCTATGACTCTACTCAACGACCTTATATCCCTCCTCGGCGAAATTGTCATGGAGGACTGTCGATACAAAATATCACGAATACGTCTCAAGTGCCCACCGTATGCTCTGCAAGGTGTCGTGCTCGAAGTGTCGTCCATTTTGGCTAGGCTACACCGCAGAAAGCCAGAAATTCTCTCGAAACTCGGATTTGCCATTCTACCCGCCTTTTCGACATTCCCCCCCAGTCTTCACGAACGAGTCCTACGCTTCTATGAAGAAGATATCCTCAAGGCGATGCTGCCTGAATACTCCCGAACCAGACGACCCCAAGCTCATACTGTCAACTTTAGTGAGTCGTCCCTTTCAGTCAGTCTGCCTATTGAGGCGAATTTAGATGTGCCATTTACCACGGGAAGTGCTGTCCCGGAGATTCAAGTCGAACAAGCACACGAGGATTCGTCAAAAGGCAGGTCCCTGCCCTTCGAACCATGGTCCAAGGGCGATATCAAGTCAGGGGCGACTGCGTGGACTGCACCGCGTCAGAGCATTGCTGTCTATCACCTCGCATCGCTAGTTGCACCCTTGCTCACATGCATTTTCGATAACTTCGTTTTACAATCAAGAGATCTAGGCAGTCTTTACCGGCTTCACTCGACGCTTTCAATTATTGTGAAGCTGAAGGAAGATGCTTATTCCGACATAGTAGACGTCGTTGCCTTCGCACCATCTACCAGTAGGATAGGGGCGATCCAGGCGTTGACCACTTTTTGGCCAAAAGCCTTTGGCCATCTCGTCTTCTCAATGCCGCTATCTGTAACGAGTTATTCACACCGGCTAGGCGATTTCAAGGAAATTTCTGCTTCGAGACCCGCCAGTCGCTCCATCCATGAATTTCTGCTCTGGCGCTTTGTCGACCAAGCACCTTCCATACAGGCTTCCCGAAACAATACCAATTCACGTCACTCCTCCCTCCACAATGCTACCTGCTTGGTATGCATGAAACCGATCGTTGGGCTGGGGTTAATATGCACCTGTTGCAATTCGACAGTTCACCCTCGATCGTGCTACGACCATGAAGGAGGAACGAGTAGATTGAAGTATTCACCTCGAGATGGGAGTTCCGAGAAGATAACGACGGTCAGATATTCCCGCTGTCTACCCAGTAGACGGGATATTGAACCTGCGATAGGTAAAATAGAGAAACATCACTTCGAGATCGTCCATCTCTTCGCATTGCATTTATGCTTCCTTTGCAAATTACCTCTATGGGGGTGCTATGCACAAGGCATGCGATGTTCGTCTTGCCTTCATGTGGCTCATACTTCCTGCATCTATGGTGTAAATCCTTTACCTCGCTGCCGCTCAGCGCCGTTCACGTGGAAAGACGTCACGATCAATATGGAGCGACTTCGTAGATCGTGGATGGATACATACAGAGCCATAATGTGGCAAGAAACGGAGCTGTTCCAACGATCTTATGAGGACGTCTCTATCGCTTTTGGAATTCTTTGGATGGAGTTGGAGCTCTTTAATGCCGGTTTGACGTCTGGATCATTGGTTCTTGACCAATCCGCCTCCCAAAGTACAAACTCCAGGGCAAGGGAACGGCCAATGCAAAATTTCGAGCTACACTACTTCGTTGCCCTCTACCGGGCTCAATTAGAAGGTTCGAGATTAACAAAATCACAAAGTACGATAGAATATATCGAGAATTGTGGCCAACTCAACAACGATCTTTCGTTGGTGCACGACATGCCCCTTCTAGTTCTAGCGGTCTCGGCCGTGAAGTTACCACATACAAGCAACCCAATCGATGACGTATACCTGCAGGTCGAGGGAGGAGGGGCAGTAGACGAATTGAACCACCCATACGAGATGGTCAGCTTAGCTCACATCCGCGACGCACTCGGGTACGATGTGGGTGTAGCATCAGATTTCATTGCAAGATTCTTGATATCGCATTTCATACGCCTAGGTCTCGTCTTCCGTGTTGACGCCGCTGGGGAGCCGGCGCTGGATGACTCCGATCCCATGGAGGTTCTGTGCACCTTCCCAAGTACCTTGGCAATTGACGCGTCGACTTCGGTAGAATCGCTATTTGCCTCAATTCAAGCATGCTTGGAGGATATAGATTTATCTGTCAACGAATTTGGTCTGTTGCTACTCGTCAGAAGATGTTGGCCCACTGGCATGATGACGGACTATGCCCTTACACGCCTCACGAGCATGGTGCTTGCGTGGATCCTAACCGAGGTAAATCTTTTGCCCCAAGTCTCATATACTCATTGATAAGAATACCTAGGAACATCGCATGCTGGATGTGGTGCGAGACTTTGTCAGTATCAATGTCCCAATGCCGGGCGTCCGCTCGGTAGGCGAAAAACCTGCCTGGCCGGAACCTATCTACAACTTGGCAGCGAGAGAGGGATCAATTGGAGGTGCAGCCGAATACACTACAACCCGGCGAAAAATTACAACACGGTTCGCTCTACCGTGGTTGCTTCAAGTCCATGATCTTAATCGTTCCTTATACGTCGATTGTCTCTATCAGCAATGCTTGCAAGTTGCCGAGGCTTCCCTATTTACTTCCAAGACCTTTATTACACAGGAGGAGCGACAGGCCGATGTGAGCCCGATTTTACAACTACATGCGTCAACTTACCCAATTTTAGTACGAAATTGAAATGGCAGACGAGACCTTGAAATATATCGTGAAGCTATGCCAGTTGGGGGTCGTCTGGACCACATTCGATGACCTGTTTGTGAATTGGTTGGACACCATGTCGAAACTTAGTCACTTGGAATCGGTATATCTATCATCTTAAGTAATTGGACACTACTAAACCCGTCTGTAGCCAGTGGTTTTCAAGCACCTTCCCCGCCTCTTCAGTAATGATGATCTTTCTGGTGGTAGGCGCTCTATGACGGATGATAATGCCAACGAGGAGATATCTCAATATATGGTCGACCCGTGGAGAGTAGTTGTGGATGCAGTTTCTGATGATATGGCAGGACTGGAACGCTGCCTCCAATGGGTACTGGTTTTAGCACGCTCGGGAGTGGAAATACCTAACAGCACACTGATGCAACTATCTGCGTTCGCTCGAGAT
This sequence comes from Serendipita sp. 399, assembly GCA_019627685.1. NCBI lineage: Eukaryota > Fungi > Basidiomycota > Agaricomycetes > Sebacinales > Serendipitaceae > Serendipita > Serendipita sp. 399. The sequence goes on along the minus strand of WSTO01000304.1, from coordinate 4,768 downwards.
ATGAACGCCTCTTTTTTCACTCATTCAATCCTCATAGAGGCGCTACTTTACTCAGTGTGGGTCAAATCTTACGGACGAGGTGAATTACTTCACCTTGTTTATTCCATTTTTGGGAGACAGTCTTCGCACATCAAGCAGGCGATCGCTAATAGGGAGAGACTAGAAATAGTGTGAGGATATACTGGTTTATCGGGTATTTGCTGACACATGAGTAGCGATGATTTCCTTCGGCATAGTCTCACTACATGTCTTCTCCTCTACGGTTGCAATAGAGAAACCATAAGATCGCTGGGTCTACTCAAAATAGCAGAGATGATCTCGCCGCCCTCAAGGCAAGTTGAACCAACATAAATAGTGGCAACACTCACCATCTTTGAACAGGAGGCGTTCAAATGTTCCTGTAGAGCCAAAATCGACAGACGCTCTGAGCATTGATATCGATATGCTCGATCTCTTGTCGTTCGCTGCGACGGAAGGAACTCCCGAGACTTGTGTCATTGCAGCCAAGTTCCTGAGTACCCTGGTATCGGAATCTAGTCTGCTGGGAGTTGATGAAGTTGACCAATTTGTCGTCATCAATGGTCACGCTCTGTGCAAATGGTCGGTCCCCTTCTGAAGCACAGAGCAACTGATAAACATTTTTTTGGACAGCGCATGGCATTTCTATTCTCTAATTGATATCCCGGAGTTGAACCTTGTTCGACTAAAACTATTGTTGCGTTTGTTGATTGTCGACGTGCAGCCATTTATGAACATTCTCGAAGAGGCACTACTTGATACTTCACTTTGGGAGTCGAGGTATGCCAAACCTTATGATCACGTCCATGTACTCAATTCATGACAGGTTCGAAGTAATCACACGACTCTTTCGAGTGGTTCTAGATATCAACACTCCTGGATTGGAGATCCCTGGGCATCAATGGCGTCCCAGTATCGTACCAGTAGTTGTGACATTCTTTTCGCAGCTGTGGAAGGACAATCGAGTGAGTATTGGGTTTATTTCACGGATGTATCATATTCATCGAATTAGGTCGAAATTCGCTTAGCATGCGACACCCTGATCAAGACGCTGTTGCCCAGTCATATGGATTCCATATCTTTATGCTTCGAGGAGTACCTTTTTCATGCAGCTCTCGCCGAGCGAGTATCTTTCGTTGGATTCTTGACGCTTCTGCACCCCGTTTTACCCTCCTGGCAACGTATGTTGGCTATCATATGGTCGTTATGAAATGTTGACGTCCTCAGTTATCTCATGGAAAACCATTGCCCAAGTGCTGAGAGAAGATGGAATCGATATTCGAGCTGTCGCACAAGCGGAGACACAAGTAAGTCATGCCTAGCTCAAGGTCAAGGGTGTGGATGCTGATGGGTCAAGGATGCCCTTGTCCCTAACTCGGAAAACGAGACGACAACGCTCCAGGTACTGAGTTCATCCAATCGTTGCTTCGTCTTACTGATTGGCCCATGCTAGGCGAGCTTGGTCAACCTAGCTCTTCAAATGGTTGCGGATGGAAGTGTAGCTAACCTTCATTCATTGCTTCAAGTCAAACTCCGCCTTGTCCGATTAGTTGGATTCCAGAAGTGTCACGAAATCAAGGGGCGGAGTATCAATCGGATTGACTTCGATTCTCTCGGGCCTATATCTCAAAATACTGTTGTCCAACTGTGCTTCCAAGGTCTAATGCGTGCTCTCGACACATCTGTTTCATGTGATCTGCCCCCAGCTTGCATGGTCGACAAGGCGGATGAAGGAATGGTCAAGGGCCACCTGGGCTCGGTGTTTGCGGACGTCTTGATCAAAATAGTTCATCAAATAGACTTCTCAGCCGCGCCTTATCTCGTGTCACGGTCACTCCTTACATCCCTCGTCATTATCCTAACGAAGGTATGCTCACAAGCAAGAGGGTGAAGTTCATTAACCGAAGTTCGGTAGCATGATTTTAGCAGTCCACTACTGAGTAGCTGGACACAGCATCTATATGGAGCTGTCTATTCAGTAATGCAGCTCCTATTGAAGCCGAACATCAGTTTCGATATCAAACAGATGATATTCTCCGTCGGTCAAGCTGCCATTAAACAGCTCCAAGAGGGGGATAAGAAGGCAGCAACCTCTATATTCCAGTGCGTCACTTCAGCGGAGTAGTTCCATCCTTCTCACCTTAATTTAGCGAGTATATTTCTGTCACGACCTCTGTGGTATTTGAACACGGTGTATCATCCGACCACATGCTCGCAGTTCGCGGGCGGGAGTTCTTCGAGGATATTTTGATTCAGTGGGCTCCTACTCTACCTTCTCTCGTTTATCTATTGAATTTTGAAACAACAGGTTCTCTTCCCAACGAATTTACTGGGTTTTGTTTAAAGTATTTCCTGTTTATGCGATGCCTACATGCTCTCATAAGCGATAGTTTCCTTGCTCTACCGAGTTCTTTGCCGTATTGGGACAAGTATTGCGAGATCGCATAAAAACGAATCCAGATGGCTCGGCGAATCAACAAGGAGAGAATATGCGTGATGTAGTGGTTCGGGAGATTCTCTCTATGACCCTGGAAAGAAAGATGCCAGAGGAGGTCAACGCACCACTCAAAAATCTAGCCGCATACGTTGAAATTGTGCATCACACCGGATATCCTGACTCTTTGATACAACGTGAGTGATATGGCAAATTCTGAAAAGCTTGGCCTGAGTTACGCAGTCTTGGGTTCCACCATGGCTTCAATTGCCACTCAAATTGCAGAGTGGAGACCGTCAACGTTCGATCCCAATCACTTAATCAAAATCTGCTCTTTGGTTGCGCAACATCACAAAGCACAAAGCCAAGTAAGCAATCATTAAATTTATTCCGCCTTTCTCACATCAAGCAGGACCTTCTATTGCAATGCGAGAAATATCTACGAGTCGCCTTGCATAGATTTCACGTAGATCAAGCAAGTATATCTCAGCTTCTACAGGTTTCAGTGACATCCCATCGGCGCCTGAGTCGCATGCCTGGGGCTATCATTACGGTGAACTGTATTCCGGATGCCTTGCTGGATACGGCCAACCATCTACTCAAAGGTCGTCTCCGTCAGCAGGCACAAACACTTACGAACCTACTCGAGGTTTGTTTATATTTATGTCTATTCCATAGATTGGACTAATTGTTGATTCACAGACTGTATGCCAAAGTTTGGCAATGGGGGAAGCAATGTTTGCAACCGAGTCGGTATTGTCTACAGCTTCAGAGGGATTAGCGTATCTCCAGGAGTACAGAATGGAAGGGTCTTATACAGACTTCGACTTTACTGCAAACTTGGGCATCGCCAAACTGATGATGCAAGCCATCAATATTGACAGTCGAGCGATGATCATGATCACGGGACCAGAGGTAAACTATGACTGTTCATACAGCGAAAGACCAATCTCAACTATGTTTCCTAGAATGGAGTATCCATCAGAATATGGGCACATCTGCTTCAGGTCGTCATCGCCTCTTTTTGGTCCGAATCAGGCGTAGTGCTGTGGAGAATCTTGGGTAAATTCTCGCAAGAGTACAATAGAACCCTACAAAGGATCTTGGCGGTCCCCCAAAACATGACCTCCGATATGGCCTCTATCGATATCAATCTCGCGACGATCTCCGTGAAGTTGTGGCTATTGTTGATACAAGAAATCGGTAACAAGTCTGCAATCGGCATGATAGTTGGTCATAACATGGACCGCGACCAGTGCGAGCGCCTTCTTTGGAATGAAATCTGGCCAGGATTCGAGCGACTCCTTCAGCGTTCTATTGCGGTTTCGGAGTTCGAAGAATTCCAGGTAATGTGAGTCGTTACTTTGTCTGTAATTACTCATACGGTTTTACAGGCTTCGGGCAATTTGATTGTTCAGTCATTTGTCGATCTTATCCATCTTCTCCGTCATCTTCAAAGTTCTCTTCTTCTTGACTCAAAAATACCCATCTACTTGGACCAAATCAAGGCGCTCAAACATAACGATTCGATGTCAAACAAGGTTGGTTTTGGTCGCTTCGCTCGCTCAGGAATTCACCCAAGTTGCTCCAGATCGCCAGAGCCGCCGAAGTACTGCGAGGTATGACTAGTGAAAGCTCGTCGACAGATCCTATGAAATCGATACGAAGAGACTTCCTTGCCGTCGAGAAGATTGGTTGGGAAGTGAGAAGGCGGGCAGAGGAAAGAGAGGCAAGGCGACATGCAAGGGAGCCGACTATGGGATGAAGTGATTCTGTATCTAGCGGATTCAAATGACATATTCAGGTGATACGTGATCTGAGCTTTTGCCATCGCCCATAATTTGGTCTATATCTACCTCCGAAGCTGAAGGTTTCTATCAAACCCGTGCTTTTCTAAATCCTTCCACGTCTCATCTTCATCAGTTGACTACAATCGATGTTCAGAGACCCTGGTCGGCACAATCGCAACTTGTACGTACGGTTTGCAAAGCGTATAGTTGTAGAAACCCCCCAAGACTATCCACCCGAATTGGTAAGATGCGTAAATGTCGTCACTCTGAAATATTGACTTACAGTAGGCAGTTTTCTTCGTTCACATCTAGGTTCTCGATGATATCCTCCTTTGCGTCTTGCGGTAGGGGTTGACCATTGGTGTCAGTGGCCCATCGATCAAGTGCTTCCTCAGTCCAAAATGCTTGTAGGGGAGATCTCAAAAGTTGGCCTGGGGTTAATGTATCCCGCAGATCGACAACTGGTGTGCAGTATTTGGCAAAGATATGAGCAAGACAAGCTACTCGTTTTCATCAGAAATGTCTT
>WSTO01000302.1:0-15702 GCA_019627685.1 Serendipita sp. 399 | reverse complement strand
TGATCTTTGACGAGTAAAACGGATCGAATGACGTCTAGCTTGATCGTCGAACCGCCATGAGGGTTCGGAGGGAGAAAGTGAAGCTGGGTAACGACTGTTCGATCGAAGAATGTTTCGGCATCTGGGACGTGCTCTATTGAGTTTGCTGCTTGATGAATCACTGGATGATTTGGAAGATTTTGTGCCGCTAGGCGTACTCTGCATTGGATGTCGTGTGACCTCTTGCGCGGCTGTAGCTGATCGAGGGAAAACGAGAGGCGTTGCTTCATCCCCAGTGGAAGTATTTCCGTGGCGAGTGTATGATTATCGGTGGTGTCCAGTGTCACCTCAAACACCCGACGCAAAGGCCGGTCGTCGAAAGATGACTTATGAGCGCCTGTGTCTGAATAAGTTACACCAAACGTTTCGAGATGTTTTAGTGTCGATTGTGATATAGGAAACGTCCCCTCTATTCGCTGATGGGTAATGCCAATGTCGACGACCACGCTCGCGGTCTCGTCTTCGCCACGGATATACGGCTTGATCTCTGTTTCGCATCGGAATAGCAATAAAGGGTCCGAAGAGTACCCTGGAGATTTGTATCTACCTCCGGGTTCTACCTCTTGTTGACCCTGCTTGTAGTGTTTGCCGCACCATGTTTCCTGTGCAACAGCGAGGGTGTCGAAGATGATTAGGGAGATAATGAACCAGTTTGTAAGAGATATGTCCATCTAAATTGATTCGAGCTGGACATGAGGGGAGACCCTGCGAGTGTGGCGAGTGTACGCTTGTTTTCTCAGGAGCTAGGTCTGTATATTGCGAGCACAATTGGTCAATTCGTGTATTTTATGTGAATATTGTGGTTAGTATTTATAGCCAACGATGAATGCAATGCCTTACCACCCCGCGCGTGTTCGGTCCCCATTGAGATGTGATCGAAGTGAGTGAGTGAGGACAGGAAGCCCAAAGCAAAGCGAGGTCAGCAAGATTTGGAAGAGGGTGGAATTCCCCCAATGACAATGACGCGCTGATGATCCAACGCTGGGTGGGGTTGGTGACGTCGCCTCCAACAATCCACGCAATGCTCCGGCTATAAAAGCTCCTCCTGCAACCCAACCCCTCCAAATCTCGTCCACAACCTCCAAAATACACGGAGTAACTCTCTGAACACGACTACAAAAAACGATGCGTCTAACAACCCTCTCCATCCTCCTCCTCTCCTCTTCAACCGTCTTGGCCTCCAGCTGGTTCAGCTCGGACGACGAGCCGAAACAGTGGTCAAACGAGCAACTCACAAAGGCCCAAAAGGCATTCGAGGGCGTCAAAGACGATGCGTTTGATACCTGGACCGAAAGCAAGTTACGAGAGTTTTTGATCGACACGGGCTACATAGAGCCCAAGGGCACGAAAGAACAGCTCGCAAAGCTCGCACGAAACCAGTATGTTTTTGATATTTGTTGATAATAGCGACTCTACGGGAAATTAACCTCCACGTTCCAGGCGCAAGGCGTTTACGTCTGCCCTTTCCAGCGCGTCTGCAGCCGCCTCTACGGCCATCTATGGTGACTCGTATTATCAGGCTACACAATCGGCCTCGTCCATGGCGTCGGAAGCTTCCAGGACTGCCTCCTCGTATTACACTAGTGCGACTGCGGCAGCCGCAGGAGCTATGGACGATACAAAGGACTACGTCTACTCCACCTGGTCCGACAACCAACTCCGCAGGTACCTCGAGGAAAAGGGTGTCATTCGTACAGATGCCCAGGTCAAGCGCGACGAACTCCTCAAAAAGATGAAGGAGACGTACGCCTCTGCCTCTGATCCCGTCTATGACGCGTGGAGTGACAGCTATATTCGTCAGTGGCTCATCCAGCACAACGTGATTGCAGAGCCCCCTTCCACTCGTGAGAAGTTGCTCGCCGCTATGGGCGCGTACTACTACGATTCCAAGGTACGTCATCGCTCCATTGATGTCGTATCTCATCTGGCTTCCATTCTTACTCACGATTCTTCTTCGCCTACAGGACTATGTTTGGTCTTCCTGGTCTGATTCTCAATTGAAGTCCTGGCTCGTCTCGCACAATATCATCAAGTCGGACGCCCAGGTCAAGCGCGAAAAGATGCAGAAGCTGGTTCAGGACAACTACGTCTCGGCTTCGAATGCAGTTTGGGATGCCTGGACGGAATCGGAAATCCGTGCTTGGTTGATTGAGCACGGATATATGCGCTCAGAGGCCCAGGTCAAGAGGGACGAGTTGGTTGCGATGATTAACTCTAAGTGCGTCGTCTTTCATTGATGTTTCTCCCATTTTTTTTTCTTGTTGGTGGGTTCAATTTGCTGATCGTTGTAGGTACACCGATGCCGCCAACAGATCTGCCGAATATCTCACTTGGCCTGATGCTCGTCTCCGCGCCTACCTTCGCATGCACGGTCTTCCCGAATCCCAACTCCCTACTTCTCGCCCCGGTCTCCTCCACGAAGTTCGTATCCGCTATGTGATTGCCCAAACCCGCGTCGACGCCTTGATCCAAAAGATTCGCGATGCTGTCTATGGGTCGATCGAGACGGCTGAGGAGACGCTGGGTAGCGTCTTGAACGCTCTTACTGGCGCCAAGGACGAAGCCGTGGTGAAGAAACGCGAGGCCTTCAAGGAGGCGGAGAAGGTTGCTGCAGAGGCTGAAAAGAAGGCAGCGAAATTGAAGAAGGATGCCGAAAAGAAGAAGAGCGAGCTCTAAGTGGGCATTTTGGAAGAATATGACGACTCGGCGATACGACGAAAAAATATGGCCCTCGAGCATCAGCGGACACGACTATGGGTGCTCGTCTCTCTCTCTCTCCACATACATTATGCACGCGTGATTACGAAAGAGAATTGTACGATTAGGTAGTGTGATGATTATAATCCCTGTTTTGCTTCGAAGCGCACGTCCGCTCAAAGTTTAGTCTCAGGAGGACAAGTCGGGCTAACTAGAGCTTATGGAGTCGTAGCTCTTCTCAATCCCATATGTCCAATTTTGCGATGGTTAGGCGCTGACTATGGGCAGCAGCTAGACGCGAGACTGGAGACGTGGACAAACAAAGACCCCAGGGCTTTGCCTGCTACCACGACCCTTGCTCTCTGTTCGTAACCCTCAAACCGGCTCGTTTTGACCCCTTTGATACTCGAGACACGTCTACGAACGCGTAAATTTACCTTCTTCGGTACGCATCCTAACGCGAGGTCCGTACAAAAACGCTTCCAAGACCTATTTGGGTCGTATCTTGTGAAAAAGAGACGCCGAGTTGACAATGGTTTTGGGATTGGTGGTTTGTAGATTCGATAGAGAAGAAGAGAAGAGTAGGAGAGAGAGATAATGATTGTGATTCGGAGTATCGACTTTACGAGTCCCGCACGCGCGCGGTTCAGCGAAAATTACAAGTTTAAGATTACGTTTGAGTGTATGTCGCCGTTGGAGGACGGTACGTTTTCTCTCTCTCCCCTCGGCGATTTTGCCAGGCCCCTATACTCATCTTGAGCTAACGATCTTTTTCGTTTTTCGTTTTTGTGGCCCGCTCGGTACGCGCTTGATCGGTTCAAAACGACTTTGTATCATCCGTTGATCTACACCATGGACGATGTGTGCAGACGTCGAGTGGAAGCTCATCTTCGTCGCCTCCCCAGACCACCTCGAACTCGATCAAGAGCTGGACGACTGTCTGGTCGGCCCTATCCCCGTCGGCATCAACTCTTTCGAATTCGACGCCTCTCCTCCGGATCCAACGCGCATCCCCGACGAAGATATTCTGGGGGTGGCCGCGATCATTCTCACGGGTTCGTATAGGGATCAAGAGTTTGTGCGCGTGGGGTATTATCAGAATACAGAGTATGATAATGAGGAGATGAAGGAGAATCCGCCCCCTGGACGACCGAGATATGAGCGGTTGGTACGGGATTTGGCGGACAAGCCGAGAGTGACGAGGTTCAACATTCGATGGTCAGTCCACACACTGCTCTTCCATCACTCTCACTCTTTTGTTTGTTTGGTTTGATTTGGCTTTCATCCGTTCCCCTTCCCCCTTCCTGGTTTCTTTATCCTCTCCCCTCTCTTTTTTGCTTTATATTTCAACGTCTGACGACCCTCCCCCCCCTTAGGGACGCAAATACAACGAATGCGCAGACGACGATGGTTGTCCAAAATCAACAACCAGCGCCGCCATTCAACAACAACGCTCCACTGCCAGGCGCTCCTCTACCAAGGGAGTATTCGGGCCAGCCCCCATCCATGGCCTATACCTCTGCCCCAACGACCAATAGCAACTCTATGACAATCGGTTGATACAAGCCATCGATGTTAACCATGCAGCCGATACCCCTCTCGCTCTCCTAGTTGCGCCCGCGTCCATAGACCTTGCATCTCCTTTTTCGTACCCAATGTGGTTTGTTGCTCAGCAGGCCTAAGAACCTAACCTAGACGATTTGTCATGTGTTTGAATGCTTTTGTTACATTCAATCTGCAAAGTGGAATCGAGTTTACTTATCGAATTTTGTACATCAATGCCAAAACAACAAAAAGAAAGAGTGAAGAAGGAGTCTGGACGATCACCAAAAGTAATCCACGTTGACAAAAATAGAATACGGAAAAGAAAAACCAATACATAAACGGAAAACCAGCTAACCTTCAGGGGGTAGCCTTCCACTAGACGCCCACCTAAGGAATGCAATAAATAAGAAACCGCAAAGAAAACCGAAATTCGCATCCAAATGGCGAAGAAAACAGGCCCTTCATCATCCCGATGTCGATGACCATGTTTCCAAACCAGCTTTGCTGACTCTCCGCACCGGTTGTAACGTGAGTTCGTCGACAGGTGCGCGCCTCGCATGTCTGTAGCGTCCCTCTGCATCCCTGACTTCCATCTCTTCTCCCACATCGCGCATCGAGACTTGATGCTGACCAGGACCGCCCACTCCGATCACGCCCGCGCTCATCAGTTGCCCATTCGGCATCTCTCCGCTAACTCCCAGCCCTCCAGCATGATATCCACTGGTTAGACTACCCGAAAAGGTGTCATGTTCTCCAACAGTCGCAATCGCACTATAGCTCTGAACGATCGGCGGCATGCTCTCCCTCAGGTGCGCTGGTCTTCGTCGAGCGGTCGAAGCTCCGTCAGGCTTACTGCTGTGGTTCGGATGATGGCGAACACGTCGGCTTGCACCTACGCCCGTAGCTTGAACTCCACCGACGACTCCCACCGATTTCCCTCCCAGCTCCTCTTCTTCGAAATTCATCAGCTCGGATACGAACCCAATGTTGGGAGAAATGCCTTTCCGGCGATCAAGCACGAATGCGTATGCACGGGAGAGGGTCCAGTGGTTGGCGTGGATCAAATACGCCATCACGGCTGTCACTGAGCGCGACTTTCCCGCCTTGCAATGGACGTATGTAGGTGCAGAGTGTAAACGAGCGTCATCTGGCGAAAAACTATTCAGACAACTGTTCGTCTCACAAAGGGTGACTTACCAAGAATATCACAAACCTCCTTCATGGCCTTGGCCACGTTCACTTCTTCAACTGTATCCCGCATAGGAATTCTCACATATTTGAACCGGTCCCGAAGATTCAACCCGCAGTCGTCATCACACTCGATGGCGATGTTCAGTATCCTCTTCACGCCCAGCCCTTCCAACTCGGAAGCGTGTTCTGGTTTGATTAACTCCGGGCCAAGGTATAGGAAGTTAGGAAGTATGGTTGAAATTGTGAAGACGGGAGCAGGGGAGGTTGGCTCTGGTCCGCCTGGCCTGGCCGTCATTGGAGAAGGAGGCAGTAAGGGTGTCAATGGACTTTTGGGTGTTCGTGGTCGAGGAGGGTAAGCGCCCAAACCACCCACTGTGAACTGGGATCCACTTGGGGATGGAGGTGGCATGTAGCTTCTATCCTCGCCTCCCGCGTTGTTACCAACGAACGATGTAGAGTTTTCTGGACTGGAAGGGGTATTGACAATGAGGACGTTGGATTGATGGGTCGTATTGAGCTTGTCAAGTTGAATTTTGAGCTTTGGTCCTCCTCCTAGAGGGGGAGGAGGGGATTCTGCTATGGTATGAGCACGAGCGGGTACCGTCCTCAGTTGAAGTTTGGGTGGCCCTCCAGTATCTAGACCAAGGTTTGGTCGCTGGGGACCAGCACGTCCTTCGATTTGGGCCAGTGATTTCAGCCGCTCGGTACTGGTCATGTCGAGTCGCGCGAGTTGTGGCCTTGCAGGTTGTTGTATGCCTTGAATGCCACCTTGTTGCGAAGATTGAGCGGTAGCATCCGAATGACCAGTTAAGGTTGATATATGTACAGCGGAGGGCCGCCTTCCCTCAGAGAGGTCGGACTGAGGCCCATGCGCCCACGCTCTTGGATCACTTTGCTTAAGGTGAACAGCAGAAGGCGGTGTCTTCGCCGACAAGTCGCTGCTCCCACTCGTATTACGAGAATGCCCCTTCCTTTCCCCGTCTCGGTTGGCAAACTTCGACTCTGCAGTAGGAATATTGAGGGTGAGAAGTTTTGGCGTCTTATTCGGCTCTAGTGAGCCAACATCTGAAAGTGTTTTCGCTCGTCGAGGTGATGGTGGAGGCATCAAAGTGATGGAAGATCCCACAGCTTCTTGATTCACTGGGACGGTTTTGACGGATAAAGACGATCCATTCACCGAGGAGGCTGCCCCGTTCACCACGTCTGGCATATCCGCAAGTTTCGGGGATGTAGTTGGTGGTTCGATTTCTGGAAGTGGCTTGTGTTTGGCAGCAACATCGGTACGAATTGTAAACAGACCCTGTGGAGGTCCACGAGGGTTTGGAGAACCGTTGGCGAGTTTAAGGTTCGGGCTTGCCGCTAGCTTTGCATTTGGTGTCGATTGACCTTCGGCTGATGCAAGGCGAGCAGACCCTGGCTTGACTTCACTAGCCCTAGGCGTGCTGTTCATGCCGTCTTGGTAGCTCCTACTGGAGGGAAGAGAAGGAGGTGTGGTGGTGGATTGCGCGTCAGAGCTAGCCGCAGCATCACTCCCTTCCCCATCTACACCATCACTTCCATCGTCGTCCTCAATTTCCCATTCTCCTGAAACCACGACTTCCTCGCTGCCTTCTAGTCGCCTCAGGGCGGTGATTCCCCCTTTGAGATAGTACAATGAACCGGATGTCAGGGGCCGGATAAGGGTGATGAGCATCCACGCAGCCGCTGACGACGTCGAAATGTTCGAAGTATTCGCGCTGGTGGGTGTGCTTCCACTCTGCGTAGACGGTACTATTGCCATAGGATCCGTTTCATCCATCTCGTCATCAAATATGATGATCTCTCCATTCCACATACTCGTACCATGCCCATGACTATCGTCGTCTCGCCCCATCAATTCTGCCCAATTGCGCCTCCCAGCATCGGTGCTAATGTAGGATTTCAGCGCGTCAAGACTGGGAAAACCGGCGCCGCCTTTCTGTAACGCCCTCCTATGTCGTTTGAGGATGAGTGAAGGGATTGCTAGATTGATTGAGAAGATCACTCTCGAAGCCAAGTAGGAACCTGCAGGTCTGGTGTCGAGGAGAAGAGGACGGGCGAGCTCAGATGCAGAGGGATAGTTCAGGGGCTGGAGAATCTCGAGGAAGTCTGTGGCTGCATACGACAGGATAGGAAGCGTTGAGGCTGTGGACGAATGGGGCTCCGAATTGGACAACTCTGGCTTTGGTACACGAGGCTTGACGGATTCATTAAGCTAACAAATAAATGACTTTTATGAATACGTTTGATGAGAACTTCAAACTTACAGCTGGAACTGTCCGTTCCGTGGTTGGAATGAATGGTGTCTTGGGATACGAACCTGGCGGCATAAAGGTAGCGGAACCTGGAGTGTCCGGTATGTTCATCTGCTGATCCTCAAAGTAATAGGAAGATACAGAAGCGGAACTAAGAGGCCTTGCGCTGTAGAAGACGTCCGAGGAAGTGCTCGCTGCGCTCAATGGTTGCTCCGAATAGACTGAGGGTGTGAACGGATAGCTCCCAGGTATCTGGTGAGACGAAGAAGATTCAGCATTCAATGAAGTACGACCAGCGGCCTCTCTCAGGTTCTGGGTAGACAGGGGTCTCAGCATCAAGTTGTTCTTGATGTTTCTCCGTAGCTGCTCGAGCTGAGCGAGACCCTGTGCGATGGTATCATCATCTCCAGACGATGAAGCGAAGAGCGTATCATCTGCATCCGTGAAGGCGACACTTTCTGAAGTCGTCGGAGTCGTAGGCGAGCCATCCCGCTGCATCATCTAACGTCTTCTGCAGTGATAGATCCTCGTGTTTCGTCCCAGTCGTGATTATCTGGCGTAGGCCCAAGTTCAAGTAGCTAGGATCGGGCAAGAAGAGTTCAAGGTGGCCTGTCGTGTTGGTCGGACCCCGCCCTCCTTCCTCTTTCACTATAGTATTGTGTAGGGTCATCAACTCGATTACATGATGGTTATTACAGAGAAAACAAATAGTTAGAATAAGAGATCGATGCGATATAAGAAGGGCATTCAACACGGAGAATCATCCATCGTGTGGAAAGCCAGAAAGGTTGCTCATCGAGAGTATTCATAATCTACTTTCCATGGGCATAACCTTTTGGCCAGGATGAAATACGCCAGGACCAAATGCGGCTTCGAGTGCCTCCTCGACTCTCGACACGTAGACGAACTCCATCTTTGCCATGACTTCGGCAGGTATATCGTGTTCTACGTCCCTCCTGTTCGATCTCGGGAGTATGATCTTTTGGATCCCTTCACGGTGTGCACCCAAAACCTAGCAGGATAATGGTCAAAGCGAGCCTTATGCCAATATTTCCAACGTACTTTCTCTTTGATACCTCCCACGGCCGTGATTCTCCCTCTCAATGTGGTCTCCCCCGTCATGGCAACATAGCTGGGGACAGTCAGCCCAGTCAGCAAGGAGACGAATGCACAGATATAAGCAACCCCTGCGGAAGGGCCATCCTTCTTCACAGCTCCACTCGGGAGATGAAGATGAATATCTATGGGATGAGGCTCCTTTAGTGGATCTTGAGCGGGACTCGAGGTGATTCCAAGAATGTAAGCGTGGGCCTTCACCCAGCTTAACGCGATTTCCCCGCTCTCTCGAATGACCTGAGGGAAATTAGAATAGGAGTTCAAAAAAACCATACATCGACATACATCACCAAGTGACCCAGTAAGCTGCAACTTCCCGCTCCCGTTGGTCATCACGCTTTCCACGGGAAGCACGCCACCTTCCCCGTGGCCCGTGACGACAAGACCATAAACCAGACCTTTCCTCTCCTCTCTCTCCTTTTCTGCTGGGTCCCATCTAGGCACACCAAGAATAGCCTCCAGATCGTCCACGTCCACGATTGGGTTGTAGGCCTCTCGTTTGGTTAAAGACTCTATGCCCTGAGGAGCTCCCGTATCTGTTGACGAATTGGATGATGTGGACCACTCCACTGCTTTCCACCGCGCTAAGCTCCCAATTGCACGCTCGAGAGACCGTACACCTGCTTCGCGGGTGTAGAACGATGCGATATGCATATACGCTTCGTCTGTGATTTTCATACGATCCACTGTAAGGCCATTTGCTTCAAGCTGTTTCGGAAGGAGAAATTTTCGGGCTATATGAATTTTTTCATCATACGTGTAACCTAGTTACGTTGTCAGAGGCATAAAGGCAATGAGATTCCTCTTACCAGAAAGCCGTATAATCTCGCATCGGTCTAAGAGCGGCTCGCTGATTGTATCGAGGCTATTAGCAGTCGCAATGAAAATTACTTGTCCAAGGTCGAAAGGTATGTTGATATAGTGGTCCTAGTGAATGTAGTTACTCGAATGGGCCTCATTACGAATGATTTATTTGTCCTTACTTTGAAGGAGTTATTTTGTTCTGGATCCAAAACTTCCAGCAACGCAGACGCGGGATCTCCTTGAAACGACGCGTGTCCAACCTTGTCAATCTCGTCCCTGAAACAATAATGATTAGTACCTTAAGCGAGAATTCAGTGATTTTTGACTGTACAAGAGTAGAACTGGATCAGGACGTTGAACTTTCGCCATCGCCGTGATGATCGCCCCAGGTCCACTGGCAACCTATATTGAAAGTAAGAAGGAAAGTAACTTACAACTCAGTGCACTTACATATGTCCTTCGGTGTCCTCGAATTTCAGCCTCGTCCCTCACGCCTCCTAAGGAGATTCTGTGAAAGGGTCGTCCGAGAGCTCTCGCCAACGAGGAGGCTATGGATGTTTTCCCGCATCCAGGAGGCCCGACAAGAAGTAATATCGGGCCCTTCACCCGCATTGCTGTCCGCTTTGGCCTTGATGATGGCTCCGACGAACCTTCCTTAGCTGGTATGGAGGTATCATTCGTCGTCTGCGTAGCAGCGGCTCCGTCGCCCTGTTTAAAATCAATCCCCGCGGTTATTCCTACTGCTTCCATTTCTCGTAACGCCTTCAGGCGGATAACAGCGAGATGTTCGATCAACCGTCGTTTGATATTGTCAAGCCCGAAATGGTCTGAGTCCAACTGTTCCCTTGCTTTTGACAGAAACTTTGGGTCTTTCAGTATCTCCAAAGATTGTTCTTCTTGGGCAACTTCCACACTTGGCCAAGGAAGGGAGGTAAGCCAGTCGAGCTGTACAAGCGGTGAGCTTCACGCCATGAGAGTATCCGGGGGCCTCTTACATAGGTTCTGATAACGCCATGCTCCACTGATCCAGCAGGAATTCGCTTCAGCCTCTTGTACTCCTTCACGCCCATCTTCCGTTCCTCGCTCCCTGGCATCATGGTCTCGATCTTCGCCTTAATCTCCGAAAAGTATTCCGACTCGTCTCCCTCTTCATCAAACTCATTTGGGCCAGTATCAGGTTCCCCACTCTTAGTCTTCTCTGCACCAGTCGTCCCCTTTGGCTGGCCCTTGCCTCCGCGGTTGAGTTCGGCTAGTTCTCGTTGAATAGCCTGAAGTTGTTGGCGTAGATAGTATTCCTTTTGCTGCTTAGTGAGAGTTTCGTCGACGGCTGAGTTAATCTTCTGCGACACCTCAGCGATAGATGCTTGCTTCGACAGGAGGGAAGTAGCAAGCTGAAGTCGAGATGCAGGAGCTGACGTTGAGAGTACATGAATGCGATCTTGCCATGGTATGATTGTGAGGACTGCCATTAAGATATCTAGAGCGAACGAACGGTCAAGGCTTTCTTGCTTCGATTGGGCAAAGATTAGGCTTACCAGCAACCCAGGGTGTCCTATCGGTTTCTGCTTCTTCAATGATAGTCTTCAATCGTTTCCAGTCGACACCAGAGCCCGCGATTTTTCCTCTCTTGCCTCGCGTCTCTGCATCCAATTGATCCACGAGCCGAACGGCAGCAGACCTAAACGCCTCTGCTGCAGGATCTGTTACTCCCTTATTACTATTAATTGCATGGTAGTGTACTGGGTGAGCAGGGAGTGTATGTAGCCTCGAGCTCGGTGGATGGGGCGTCTCGAGCCGAATTCGCGTTACTCCTGCCAAAGTCACGATGCATACGTTTGGAGCAAGAGGTGTTGGGCGCACGAATCTAGTAATGCGTGCGGCTAGCGAAGATGACACAGAATTGGCACGGTCAGTCGGGCTTCCTACAACAAGGAGTTAAAGGCACATACCACAACCCCAATCGCACAGTTTTGCGTCTTGAAGCAGTAGATTTGGGCTTGGATTCATAACCGGCACAGCAGCAACCACCGGAGGCTGCATATCTTCGTTCTTCACGATTCGAGAGAGGAAAGGTGCATAGCTCCGAGGAACGGAAATTGTAACCTGACTGCCTGGAAAGATGATATCGTTCAAGAGAACGAATAATGGTAGCGTTGAAGGGGCAGTATCCAGAGACATGAGCCTTAACCGGTAGAGGTGAGCTCCAAGAAAGAATCACGCCAATATACCGGTCGAGGCCGGCATATACCACTACAGTGGGCGTACGTATCCGTTAATGCCACTGAAGTTGTTGTGTTTTATCTTATTGTAAATCAGGTTTTTTTTAATCACAACCGAGCATTTGGTACATCGAAGGGGAGGAGGAAGCCAGCTGCCCAGCAGAAACCAGTAATCGTGGTGGTAACATGCATATTACGTATGAATAAATTGTATTTGTACTGAAGATGAGACATCGTAGAGATTCTGGGAATGCTTCAGTGGGTGCTGAGGAATCCCCGCTCGACGGGGTCATCCTGATGGAACACCATCCAAGAAGGGGAAAGCTGAATCTCCCCATAGATGTTGAAAGTGTTTACTCGAGGGTGACGACGACGATGTGGGTGGGCCTGTCAGTTGACTGTGAGTGATGACTTTCAACAAAGCACTCACGATTAAACGTTACCTTGTATATCTACTCGTATACCTATAGGTCTTTTGGCAGTTTCTGAAGTTCCCTCTTTGCAAGCCTTGCTGAACGGGCGAACCGCTGCAGTCGAGGATATGCTTGCTAGGCTCTCTGACGGATTCATAATCCCTATTGTATAAAGGGAGGCTTGTCAGAAGAACGATTCAATGCCATATGCAAAGAGAACGGGGAAATGAGCACCAGTCATCGCTACAGTTGGTCTGTAAAGGGTAATAAAGGGCTTACCGGTCCGAAGTACCACCAAAATACATAATGTGAAGCATGAAGCCATGCATTGCGGGTAAGGCTCCATGCTCCAACCGGACAAACTGCTCGATCCTGTTTCCCGCGGATACATTTGAACCTGCTAGATAAACATTGTGACTCGTTCAACATTTTCGCAGATCGACCATGAGTCTTCTTCCTGGTCGCCCTGGTCAACAAATGCCGTGAAAGGCCCTTTGTGATTGATCCTGGTTTGTGCTCTGGATTGAAGATGCTATAAAAAGGAATCTATAGTCGTTATTTCTCACTAGACCAAGGTGGAAGGAAGTATGTGCTGAGAGTTGGCGTGGAGAGATGAACAAAGGGGTTGTGGCAGGGATGAAGCTGATTCTAAGCGGCGACGCCTTGCTATTGGTAACATTCTTCTCACATAGAGAAACTTGGTGGCTGCATACTATTGGCGTTAATCGTGTAAGTACCATCTCGAGTGTCGTTGGGGACAGTGCTTACCTTGAGCCGCTGGAGCGGACCTCAATCACGTTGTGTTCGATAATAGGAGCGAATTGGTCGATATCAGTGCCCTCTAAGCCGTATATAAAGCTGATTCCGAAGAGCCGTTCATCACATCGGAATTGCGGGTTCAGCGGCAATTCTCAAGAGCTCTGCGAGAAATTCTCCAACCAGTATGTCTCGTGGAAGAGGCAAATGCATCACGGATATACTTGAGCGGTTCTTCCACAAGGACCCATAGAACCTTCATGAACGACGAGACAGGATGAATCCATACGAGTATTATTTGTTCCTTCACAGAACTAGAGCACGCATGTGCACTGTTATATAGCAGTTGCGATGACAGAAACAAGGCCACGAGGCCAAAGTGGTCGGGGACCAACCAACGTTGGACCCGTTTCCACAAGCTGCTGCCCACAGACATGAACCTACCTAGCGAAAATGCTGCGAGCCAGTGCAAAGAGATCTCATATTTGTTTCTTCAACGCACAATTACCTGCCGCGTCCCTGCTTTCGAATATCATCTCATTGCCCATCAACCAAAGAGGTATGCAGACTTGTGCATTGATCAAGGCAACACCTATAACGGAAATATCTATTTACAAAGAAACATGGTATCATATTGATCTAATTGCTGTTGTATGTTCAGATCCCATACGAATGCTGGACAGGCACTATTTCTTGTACGTTGACTGTATAAGACGCCAGCTTCGTGTATTCGCTTTCCTGTTCTGAAGGAAAGGAGAAATCCAATGATCCAGAGGCGATGTCAATGGTTGGGGCAAAAGTGAGGATCTGTACGGCAAGTGTCTCCAACTCGTCAAGAATATTGGGAGTCAGGAGATCTTCAGGTGTTTCGATCCTGATAATGCATGTCAGTATAACACTCTATATATCAGTATTCACGCACGCGTCGTATTCCGACTCGCTGGGCGACTCCTCCGCCATACAGAGTCCGAGGTCCTGTGGTCGTCTATGGATCAATCCTGTCAGCGATAGAAATCACGTCGAGTGTATGGTACACACCTATGGCATGTGTTAAAGTAATCTATCTCCTGAAGCTGCACGTCGTCCTTCCCTTCGGCGATAAACGAGGCCACTAAGCTTTCTTTGGGCTCGAATTCTTCGTCAATAGGAGGGGTAGCGTATGGAGAGAGTTCTGATTCAACCGAAGGAAGGTTGCTAATGCCCAAACCGGCGAAGGAGGTTGGTCGGAGGTCTTGAAGGTGGCCAGTCCCTCCGTCGATGTAGGAGAAGAGCGGAAGCTTCGTGAGCGTGATTTCTGTTTTGTGATTCTCGACGCGACGACCATCCATGGCGGATTCTAAGCATCCGTCCTCAATGTCGACAGCGACATCGACGCCATTGCTGACATCATGCTTGAAGGCGAAAAGTTGGCTTGGTGAAACTGTAAGGACTGTCGATTCGATTGTTGTTGTACCGTTGGACATTGTGATGGAACAAATTAGAGAGGTATACTGGTAGAATGTCGCTCACGGGGAGAGGATAACTACAAGGCGAAAGAGCGAGGAGGCGGTCAACCTAGAGCTCAACCCAGTGAAGCCAACCGCGAGCAAAAGGGAGAAAAAACGCTATTCATACTACAAGTACAGTGGTGGGAGTATACAAGCGAGGGAAAAGCAAGCGAGATACCCAAGGAAGATCTGGATTCTGTGGCGGTTGGGTCCCTGTTGGGAACAGGGAGAGGATGGTTGGTTGCATTCGGGTAGAGAACCGTTCAATCAAACACATCAAGGGCGATAGAAGAGCCACCATCCGCTAAGCCCTAGAACAGCGAGAATGCCCAATGCGCGAAGCACAATAACAACTACGAGGGCTTTCCTAACTGCAGCATAGAATGCTTGTAATGCCGAACCGGTCCAGTTAATTCTAGAGGTATCACACGATCAGCGATTATGCGGAGAAGAAATAGGTGTCCTCACCTGCGGTCGTTAGAACCGGCATTGACACTCTCTTCCCACCCTCTGATGATCTGTCGATACCGCTTCCCGAATATCCAAATCCAAAAGTTGACATCCGGGTAGGAGAAGCGAGGGAATACAGAGCTAGATTGGCGGTCAGTTCAAACCCAAATCCTTGAGCGAACTCAAAAACGTACGTCATGCTCGCTGCCATAACCGCCATATCACTGCCAATGAACCCATCTGGGCTGGTCAGACCAGAAGGCTGGAACGGCATCTTCATGTGGTTCATCAGATCCATCGTCATCCCCAAAGTCAGACCCCAGAGTCTGAGCTGATTTTCGTCATCCTTCAGGCTGCGACGCCACATCTTTGCATTTGAAGGATCATATTTTTCGTTAGGGACTTCAAACTTGACAAAGTATGAGCCTTCTCGTTTTGTAGCGATTCCATTGGCAGAACGCGACTTTGTCCAGCTATCCTTGGGCTCATTGAGCACAATCGCATCAAACTGCATGGTCCCGACAAGAAGTTGAACCAAGTTTCGCAGGAATGAGCCCTTGGGCGCGAGTCGCGAGGAGATGTCCACAGTAACCGTGGACCAAGCTGGTTTGCTCGCTACTAGAACGGATAATGGCGTCCAGTGCAGGGTCGTCTCTGGAGGCGGGTCCGTCGGCTGCGTGTGTGGGACAAGCTGAAGGAATACAAATGGCGA
>WSTO01000301.1:0-15722 GCA_019627685.1 Serendipita sp. 399 | reverse complement strand
ACCCTCCCTACGTGTACAATTTGTGGAGGGGACTCGCGGAGTTGGCGATATCACCATTCATCGATAATCTGATTCCCTCTCTCTCTTCCATTTGCATCTCACATCAGCTGAGGGACTTTCTGCTAACGAAATCCTTTCTCGTCATGGTTCCAGTCTCTAGTCATACCGGAAGGATCTCTTCATTGGAGAATGCCCCATGGTATCATTGTAAGGTAGATCCGGACTTGGAGTAACACTCTGTCAGCGAGAAAAGGTGCCAAATACGAGCCCATGATCCTCGTCGGACGTAATTAACTAAAGGCTGAATGGCTAGCTTGAGCAGAATTATAATCGCTCAGACACAATTCCCCCTACCTAGTGCTCACAATGCAATATATACGCTCTAAGAACGAATGAATACAGCAGGATTTTCTACCGACCAATTATGCCTGGAATTGACTTATGGACGGAACGATGGAATTGCGGTGATAGACCACTGCACCTTGAACGCCTACCATTCGTCTGACAAACAACGAACTATCGCGCGTAGGGTACCAGGCTTTGCAATGACTTCAAATATGAACAATAGTGATGAGGAAGGGTGTGTTACTTGTCCCATTTATCTACATGCGGATGCGGGCTGATATAACCGGTCGTGACTTGCAGGGTTTTGTATCTTCACCGTATGTCTCAATGTTTTCAAGACACTCTTATACTGCATATCATCACAGTAGACTCGCTCATTTTTTGCCAGGAGTCATGGTAGAAGCGACCGACGAAGTCAAGTACCGTGTCAAGTTGAGCATCGATGGTTCCGAAGTTCACCTAACGAGAGATAAACAAACATCTGTGTGGTCTCCACCGAAGATTTTGTACGTCGACCGTTATCTTTCAAATGCTCTCCTGTCAGCACCAAGTCTCATCGCGCCAACGATCAGGGAGGTTTCCGCGTTGTCCAAGGTCAACTTAATCGTCAAAACTGGTCACAACGTTGCCGGTGTCTCATTCGGAAGCGAGCACACGACGGTAGAAGTCGATATACAGGGAGCGGTCGAACAATTCCTCCACACTCTGGATCAAGAAGTGTCAATATCAGGTGTGTCCATTCAGAATAATGAAATGAGACCCATTGACATGCTCGATTAGGTAAAGACATCTTTCATGGGAAACCTCTAGCCATTGTTGTATCGCTTAGACCCCCTCCTACTGTACGTACATTTGTTGCCTGTCGTATTCATGCTCAAGAGCAAACATAGTCGGATTCAGTACGGTCTGAATTGCAAAACTTGAACAGAGAGCTACTCGCCTTTCGACATTTGATGGGAGATTCGACACAAAAGCACGTTGATACTGTTATCAAATACGGTGTCGCATTCTCAGAGGTTAGCATCTGTAAGCCTGGTCTCTTTTTACTCAACGTATCTCAGCTCGATCCTCGCTCAAAAGCGGCTTTCGCAATCCTATCAGTAACATTCGAGGCTCGTGGAACTAAGCATCTGTAGCTTCCTACTGACCTGAGATATTCGTAAACCACAGCTTCTCAAGGAGCAGCAAAAACGAGATCAAGCAATATCCAACCTTGTAGGCCAGCTCAATCGTATCATTCCTTTTGCGTTCAAAACGCTCGAAGAGACCATCGATGACAACATGGATATTCTACGAAGGACGATCGGAAAGATGTACGCCTCGACTATCAGCATAGCGGAGTTTACTTGTGACTATGTCAAAAGAAATCGTTTTAGTGCGTGCTTATTGTGCCACTGCCCAAGAAAACTCACCTTTTGAGTAGAGAGATTGGCAAGATCGATCGTATCGGCGCAGGACCAACTAAAGATAGGCGAGATGACCAGCGACTTCGAGGCGATTGTGAAGGATTTTGAACGCGCAATAGACATTGAAACGCTCAGAAGTGTGAGGAATATCGGTGAGTATAACTGGTTCTCCTCGAGCACCCGGAGCTAAGTTAACCCCTCATACCCAGAGGAGTCAATGCTTCTAAACCAATTACAACCACTCCAAGCAAACTATGGCCTCGACCTTCGCTGCATGGAAGGAACGAGGATCGCCCTTCTGGACGAAATTATGGAGTGGGCGAAGAGGCCGGGGGATACCTCCAACTCGAGTACTATATACTGGCTCTACGGTATCCCTGGTATTGGGAAGACAGCCATGGCACACTCAATCTGTGCCCGATTACACAAGGAAGGATGTTTGGGCGGGAGCTTTTTCTGCCGGCGCGATGACCCCAAGCATAGCGATCCGAACTATATCCTGCCAACTCTTGTCTGCAAGCTTGCTGCGACCTGGGGACCTTATCGAAAGCTGGTGGCAGACAAGTTGCGAAAGGATCCACACATGACTCAAAGTTCGGCCGGTGACGAGCTTCTCTCACAACTTGTTGAGTCCCTCTCAAATATTCCCTCGCGTCCTCTCGTACTAGTTATCGACGCATTCGACGAGTGCGGCGATGCCCGAGGACGAACGGCGGTCCTTGCAAGCATATTGCGCGCGTCTTCTCGAACTTCCTGGCTCAAGATCATCGTGACTAGTCGACAGGAGCAGGACATAGACGGCTTCTTTAAGCGTCCAGTTTGCCTCAATCGTTGTCTGTCGAAGGATTTGGCGACCATCGACACGGCGCAAGGGGACATTCTCTTCTTTACTAAGAATAGATTGTCATCGGTTGCGGAGCAATGTGGGCTTCCGGGAAACTGGCCAGGAGAAGATAAGCTGACCCAGGTTGTTCGCCGTTCCGGGGGCCTCTTCATCTATGTAGAGACCCTATGCCGGCTGCTATACGACCAGCTTGATCGAGACCGACATCTCGACCAGGTACTTTCCGGAGAGTCGGAAGGCGCACAGACTGGACTTTATACGCTCTATTCAACTGCGATTCGCACCCAAATTGGGCAAAGCAAGAGGGAATTTCAATCAGCAATGAGAGTCATCATTGCTATAAGTCAATACAAGGCCTTGAGTGACTACAGCGTTGCTCAACTAGCAGGTTTAGGAGCAGCAGTAGTCGTAACTCTTGTAAAAAAAATTGAATTCTCTACTCTACCGAGATGCGACGGACAATGGGGGGATTCGTGTTCGACATCTATCGGTCATCGAGTTTCTCACAGGTCCAAGCAGTCCCGAGGATCTCAAAGTGGACCTCCAGCAGGCACATCACGAAGTTGGAATCGCGTGTCTGAGGACGTTGACAACAGAACTCAAGTTCAACATTTGCGAATTGAATTCTTCGTTTATTCCAAACCGAGAGGTCATAGATCTGGCGGCTCGGGTGGAGCAAAAGCTTTCGAAGGCTCTCCAGTATAGCTGCCTATATTGGTCCGATCACCTCGCCCTTGTCGCTACGAATGCAGATTCGAGGACTTATGCAGCACTGGATAAGTTTGCAGGTGGAACTCGACTACTATACTGGATCGAGGCATTGAGTGTGATGGGAAAAGTCCCAGTTGGAGAAACGGCCGTACGAAAACTATTGTCTTGGATCGAGGTTCGCAAGATGACTACTTATTGTGGAATAGTAGTGGCTGATTGCATAATAGTTTTCACAGGTTCTCCTTATTCGGCTGGTTAAAGACGTGTTGCGATTCTTGCTCTATTTTCGCGAGGCAATCACGACGAGTGCACCCCATGTGTATCTATCTTGCCTACCGTTCATGCCCACGGATACAGCCATGCGGGATACTATCAACGAATCCTTTAAGAAGACTTTGGAGGTACGAAGAGGACGGATGAAGTCCTGGCCAGCACTTCCGGAGGCACTACGAGGACATGATGCCGATGTATTCAGTGTCTCGTGCTCACCAGATGGTCGATATATAGCATCTGGTGGCGATTGCTGCACGATTCGAATTTGGGATATAGAAACAGGAGTTCTGGTCGGTGAGCCCTTAAAGGGGCATACCGGTCCCATTCGAAGTGTCGCATACTTGCCGAATGGTCAGTATATTGTATCCGGAGCAGATGACGATACGATTCGCATTTGGAATGCGACAACAGGAGTTCCAGTCTGTGAGCCACTGAAGGGGCATACAGGTGGGGTTTCGAGTGTCGCATGCTCACCAGATAACCAGCACATTGCTTCTGGCTCCAGCGACAATACAATCTGTATCTGGGATGCCAATACAGGAGCTGTGATTGGTGAGCCACTAGAAGGGCATACACATCCCATTCGGAGTGTCGCATACTCACCAAACGGCCGATACATTGTCTCTGGCTCTGATGATGAGACGATTCGGATTTGGGACACAGAGACAGGAGCTACAATTGGTGATCCACTGAGGGGGCATACCAATTCCATCCAAAGTGTTACATACTCACCAGATGGCCGGTATATTGCATCCGGATCTATCGATGAGACGATTCGTATCTGGGATGCAACAACGGGGACCTCGATTGACCAGCCACTGAGGGGACATATCTCTTATATCGCCTGTATCGCCTATTCACCAGATGGTCGATATATTGTCTCTGGTTCTCACGATTAGACAGTTCGCATTTGGGACACTACAACAGGAGACCCGGTTGGCCAACTGCTAGAGGAACGTTTACCCTCTGTCAATAGTGTCATGTACTCACCTGATGGTCGGTATATTGTAGCTGGTTCCCATAATGATGTAATTCGCATTTGGGATGCGACGACAGGAAGTTCACTGGGCAAGCCCCTGATGCAACATACAGAAGCTATCCATAGTGTCGTATACTCACCGGATGGCTGTAATATCGTGTCTGGATCTGTCGATAAGACGATGCGCATTTGGGACGCGACAATAGGAGCTCCAATTGGGCAGCCACTGAAAGGGCACACCAGCTATATCCTCAGTGTCGCATACTCACCAGATGGCCGATATATTGCGTCTGGATCCGGAGACAAGACTGTTCGAATCTGGGATATGTCAGCAGCAGCCCAAACCGGCCGGCCACTAAAAGGTCATACCTTGCCTGTCACCACCATTTTATACTCACCAGACGGCCAATGTATTGTCTCTGGATCTCAAGATACAACAATTCGTATTTGGGACGCGACAACAGGGGCTCCAATCGGCCAGCCACTGAGGGGACATACCGGCTTTATCCGCACTGTCGCATGCTCACCAGATGGTCGACATATTGTGTCCGGATCGAGAGACACGACGATTCGCATTTGGGACATGATAACGGGGGCTCCGATCGGCCAGCCACTGAAGGGTCATACCTCCCCTGTCAATAGTACTGCATACTCACCGGATGGCCGACACATTGTCTCTGGCTCTGACGGCAATACGATTCGGATTTGGGATGTAGAAACGGGAACTACAATTGGCGAACCCCTGGTTGGACATACTGACTGGGTCCGCTGCGTCGCATACTCACCTGATGGCCAGAGCATAGTGTCTGGATCCGATGATGAGACAATTCGCTTTTGGGACGCAAAAAAAGGGATCCCAATCGGCCAGCCTTTGAGGGGGCATACCGCTTGGATCTATCGCGTCGTATACTCACCAGATGGCCAACGAGTTATGTCTTGTTCCCAGGACAAGACGATTCGCATCTGGGACACGACATCCAGGTCTCAAACTGGCCAGTCACCGAGAGAATATACATCGCCTATCGACAATGTCACAGACTCACTTGACGGTCAGCATAACCTCTCTGGCCCCGCCGACAAGATTCTCAAGGGTTGGGGTCCTTCCGATGAAGACGGTTAGTATTCTCGGCTCGGAACATTCAATCAATTCATTGCCTACTTATAGGTTCCACCGCTCTTAACCTTGAATCTGACTCGAGTGGATGGGTTCACCATCCAGATGGCGGGTTATGGTTTTGGGTCCCAGAGGACTGTCGAAACGGACTCTCTTGTCCCGCTATACTCACTATTCCTACCGACGACCGCAATAGAGTCGTCCGTGCTGATCTTAGCAAGTTTGCATTTGGTACGTCATGGACCGATATCAAAACAGGGTGTGCATAATGCGACATTTATACCCTGTCCTCGAATCGCGGGTGTATTTCGCTCAAATTAAATTTTCCATTACCTACGTCGACGAATTTCGTCTCCTATGAGCATATCGTCTTATATGTGTTGTCTCCAAAGCTTCAAATTCTCTCGACGTCTATTGCGTCGATAATTCAGAGAGTCCGGAGATGCGTATGGTCAGCGATATCGGTCGAGAATACATTCACTAAAGTATTTTGAGCCCCGAAATCGGTCGAGATCTACTTTGTCGAAACACGAAGGGAAGAAGAAATAATACATTAAATCGCTTCAAAATGCTAGGTGAGAGTAACGACGGCGTCAACACTGATGCTTGCTTACTGCGAAGACGGCAGAGAGAAGACGTCCTGCCGACCCCAAACCGATAAAGCTTGGACCCAACCTCTTCTAATTCCAGACCAGAAATAGGACAACTCGTCGACCACTTTTGATTAGTATGTCAGTGTATGGTGAAGATTACAAAGAGAGAATGGATGTTCGTATATAAGGCTCCCTATGGCGTGTACTTGTTCAGAAGCAGCGACTGCGCTGGCCCAGCAGCCCTTTCCAACTTCCTCTTACGCCTCTAAGCTATATAATCAAGCATTTGGCCTCGATATTGGCTCCAGATGTGACTGTAGATGCGACCAACGAAGTCAAATATCGGTCAGAATGGGTATATAGATGGTTCAGAAATCAGCCTGCCGAGAAATAAACAAACTTCTGTGTGATCTCTTCCTAAGAGTTGGTACTTCAACTATTCTTTCTCGAAATCTATTCCACATCGAGTCTCATAGACCACTCTGGTGTCATGGAGTGGTCCTCAAAGTTAATAGCAGCTGCACAGTACACTCTCGAAGGAGAGTCGTTCGGCTCCATTCTTCCACCTATCGCTTCCCCTTTATAACCTGAACTCCGTATTTCGTGAGTCTGTTTGGAACCCTGGGTTCCCAAATAACGTATGGTCACTCTCAGAGATTCGAGGTGAGCTATGATGCCCGAAGCCATCTACAAAATTATTCACTAAGTCACATTTAGAACCCATATAGACGAGCAGCAACTTGGTCCATCTTGCGATACCTCTCGGCATCTTCGACCATGCGGTCGATTTCCTCCCTCGACAGACGTCCCTGATCATTTGTGATCGTGACCCGGTTCATCCTACCAGAGTCCTTGTCAGCAGCGGAGACGTTGAGGATCCCATTCGCGTCGATATTAAAAGCGACCTCGATTCGGGGAACACCACGGGGGGCGGGGGGAATGTCCGAGAGTTCGAATTTGCCGAGGAGGTTGTTGTCCTTTGTTCGGAATCGCTCTCCCTCGTAGACTTGAATGAGCACCCTGGACTGGTTGTCGGTGTAGGTGGTGGTCATCCCGGTTTTCTTGGTGGGGACGGTGTTGTTTCGCCTGATGATTGGGGTCATGACGCCTCCAGCAGTTTGGATCCTGCAAAACAAGTCGTTAGATCCATATTCGTATGACAAAAGAAGGGATTCATACATACCCAAGGGAGAGGGGAGCGACATCGAGGAGGATGACTTGCTGTGTCTTTTCAGAGGTATTTCCCACCAGAATGGCTGCTTGTACAGCGGCACCGTGGGCGACGGCGTAATCGGGGTTGACGCTCTGATTGACTTCCTTGCCGTTGAAGAAGTCAGAGATCAGTTTGACGATCCGAGGAATATGGGTAGACCCGCCAACGAGAACGATCTCCTCGACATCCGACTTGTCCATTTTTGCGTCCCTCAAGACTCTTTCGACTGGTTCGAGTGTGCTGCGGAAGAGATCCTGACAGAGGTCCTCGAAGCGGGCGCGGGTGATGGAGGTGTAAAAGTCGATTCCCTCGTAGAGCTCGCTGATTTCGATGGTGGCTCGAGGCTCTGACGATAGCGTACGTTTAGCACGCTCGCAGGCGGTTCGGAGACGACGAAGAGCACGGGCGTCGGACGAGAGATCCTTATTGTACCTCCTCTGAAACTCCTTTGCAAAAAATTCGGTCATGCGTGTGTCGAAATCTTCACCGCCGAGGTGGGTATCCCCCGCGGTTGCCTTGACTTCAAAGATACCATCTTCAATAGTCAAGAGGGTGACACCAAAGTTTCCTCCGCCAAGGTCAAAGACCAGCACATTGACCGCGTATTCGACCAAATTGGCCATTCCATACGCGAGGGCGGCAGCGGTGGGCTCGTTAATGATGCGAAGGACGTTGAGACCAGCGATGACGCCGGCATCTTTGGTAGCTTGACGTTGTGAGTCGTTAAAGTAGGCTGGACAAGTGACGACAGCATGATTGACGGGACTACCCAGATATGCCTCTGCGATCCCTTTCATCTTGTAAAGGATCATGGATGAGATTTCTTCAGGAGTTAATTCTTTTCTTTCTCCATGGTATTCGACAACGATGACTGGCTTGCCACCTTTGTTGATGACCTCGAAAGGGAAGTGCTTGATGTCCGATTGAACTTCTGGGTCCTCGAATTTGCGACCGATGAGCCGCTTGGCGTTGAAGATGGCTGACAGATTGATTATCAGTTTCAGGATCGTGAGGCCCAACAAAAGGTCGGAGAAACGTACGTACTACAAGGGTTGAAGGCGGCTTCATTTTTGGCGATATCACCGATTCGACGCCCGTAGTCGGAGAACGAGACGTAGGATGGAGTTGTGCGGTTGCCGTGTTCGTTGGCGATGATTTCTACGTGGTCATTTCGCCAGACTCCGACGCAAGAGCTGGATGTTCCAAGGTCGATGCCTACTGCGGTATCCATTATGCCTGAAGTTGATGAGTCCTTTATTTAGGATTTAGTGAGCGATATTTTGGAAGATGACGAGTCAGAGCTTTCGATTAAGCGGCTGTCGTCCTGCGGTGAAATTCTTCCATTCGAATCAAGAAGCACTGAACATTTGAAGCCAAGGGATTCAGGGAGAGAATCCCTCAATGTTGGCAATCTCTGAATCCGCAAATTTCCTCGTGGAGCGATATGAGTGAACGATTTGACTACACCAAGTAGGTCGTCCAGTGGTTGAGGTTGGTTCCAAGATGCGTTGGGCAAAATGTCCAGCCATTGCTCTTCATCACGGTTGAACGACATAACTAATATATATATATCCTTTAACGTGTGACTATTGGGAGTCACTCAAGGCCACTGGACGACTTGAATAGGCCAAAATGGAAACTCCAACTTTTCTGAGGGGTCGCTCAAGCAAGCACTGGAATGCCATGTCATTGATCCTTTGCATCTTTATACATCACCTGATGACTTTAAGAAAGATAAACTGACCAATAATTTGAAATATACGCAGACACCAACAACGATATCCAGAGAGTGCAACATAGCTATCATCCAAAAAATGTGAATCAACTCCAGCTTTGATTGTGAGTAGTACAACGGTGAGCAAATACGAGGTCAAATTGAGGACATGTTGGGCAAGAGAGCTAGAGATGCGTGATATAGTTGGAACCAAAAGAGGAGAGGCGTACAAGGGCCATAATATGAATGAGTATGGATTCATCTCGGGTACGTGCGCTACGCCGGTGATTTCACACCGGCGCGCCTCCAAGATTTCGCTTTGCGCGCTTCAAATCTTGACTCCCGACCACTTTTCACAGTTTCGGCTTTCCAGCAACACTACCAGCAAACGACATCTCGTGTTTACTTGGAAAGGATAGACAATCCAACGAGCAGGACTGTCAACACATTGACACGGCCCGTTGACGAAACCGAGTCGTTTGGTCTGTTATCAGAGCAGGAGCAGGGCCGATATTTTCTCAAGCAAAACCACAAAATTTGCTTACAATCTTAATAATCCTCGATAATCCAACTCGTGGCTTATCATATCATAACTTCCTACGCAAGCCTTAGCTAAGGTGCCAAGGCCAGAATCAGTCAAAGGCAGATTTGGCCCTTGAACACATTATTATCTCCCTCCCTTCTCGTCAAGAGTGTCTCGTTGGAGTAGCAAGGAACGAAATGTTGACGCAGCTACCGCCGGAGATAATCCAAAAGATTGTAATCCTAGCTTGCCCCTTGATTTCCCTCTCCACCGTCAATACCAACATCACTTTTACATCTCATAGCCATCATCATCACTATCAGCAACAGCAACGGCGAGACGGAACGGCGACTGCCCAAGATCGGAGGACACAGGGCGGATCAAGTGGAGGCGACGATCGGGGAAACGATGCCCGAGGAAGAGTGGAAGATGACAGAAACATTAGAAACGCACGAACAGCGTATGAAGGAGGCGAAGGGCTCAAGCTTGAGGGTGAAGAAGAGCCCCAATATGTAGAGGAAGATGACGAATGCGAACCCGTAGGTGTAGGGGATAGCTCCAAACTCGGCACCGCTCCGTTTGTCTCTCCAGATTTCGACACTTCCCCGCCTTCCATCGTCTCTTCGCTCTCACGAACCTGTCGAGGATTGTATGAACTCGTGAGATACGCGGACGAAAATGCCTGGTTCTATTCCAAGATTTTCGACCGGAGTTTCGATTTTGGCGCTGCGAAGAGACGGTTGGGCAAAGAGTGGGCGGGACCCCATGGGATTGCATGGGAAGGCCGAAAACGGTGGGGGGTCATCCGAAGGATGAGGAAAGCTATTAGAATATGGGAACGTGGTGAGTGGATGCAGTGAGGACGATCTCTATCGTTACCGCTTAACTAACTGATTACCTTGGTATTTGGTTGTGGGTAGACGGATATCGCTCGACGACGTGGTTGCAATATTACTCTGAATCGAACATTCTTCAAGACTTGTGGACTTTGTACTTTATGTTGATCGAAAACGACGGGAAGAATGGTGTCGTACTCGTGTTGGGTGCACGTTTGACCGTCTTCGTCGAGATGCTCTGTAGGGTCTTCTTTGGGCAAGCGATCGTTAGACGACCGGGATGGCCCATCGACATTCCTGAACGTGCCCTGTTGATTTGGATCCTTTGGGCGGTCGATCCTTCTCGTGAGGTTTTTTTTTCATCGTCTCGTCTTTACTTTCTGATGATTTCTATAATGATCAGCGGAGGACTTTTTTGACCAAGATTTGTATTACAAGACCAAGTTTTCTATGCGAGCGTTCATCTTTGGCTCATTCAAAGTACGTTTTCTCGTGATTGCGGCAAAAAAGGATACTGATGACATCATTCAAAAACGAAAGTATTCTCTCGGAATTCTCCCACCAAATTACTTTCATCATCCATCCGCACTTGACCCAAACCACTGGTTACACCAGGTGCCACCCTCAATTCTGCGCCCGTTCCCACTCAACCCATACACATCTTCTCGTTATTCTTCGTGGATTCTTCCACTCGAAGCACCCGTATACAAGTATTCGAGTGATCCTCTTCATGCCGTCACGCTCTATGGCCGTACGGTGCATTTGTACCAACCGAGTTTGGCTATCGGTGCGCTTCTCTGGTATTTTTGTGGATCCAGGGGAGCCGGAAGGGGGTCAAGTGAGGGCTCGAGTTCACATTCGAGCCATAGGAGTAGTGATATAGATGAAGAAGAAGAACGAAAAAGTGAGAACGAGGATGATGAAGGGAGAGAGGAGGAAGAAAATACCCGGGATGTATTAGACTCTGTCCTACCGAGGGAACTGACTAGCACTTCCCCCGATTCTATGCTCTTATCCTTCCCTTCGTCTTCAACCCTCCCGTCCCCTTCGATCTTTCAACTCATTCCTGCTCTGAGGAACCAGCGAGGTTGGACGAATCCGATTTTGTTCTTAATCCCGCCTGCTCCTGCTCATTCTCTCCCTTCTCATACCTCGAGAGGCTCCTCCCAATTCTCTCGCGCTTCCCAATCTTCACACTCAAAGGCCGTACCCATCTCCCCGCCTGCATCTGTATCCACTGGTCGAAATTTAACGGCCGCGGCGGCGACGAACAGGGAACGAAAACCACCACAGCAAGTGACACAAGCAGACGTGACAAAGGCGGTTCAAGTGGCATTGCGGAATAGGGGGTTTCTCTCGCTGAGTCGGCAGTTGGAAGCCGAGTGGACGAGAAGGCTAGAAGGTCAGATGCGATTCCTGGGACCAGGACCTGGGACGGGTGTTGGTCCCCCTTATGCGTATACACCGGGGTCGCTACAGGGTACATGGGAAGGTGGATTCTTGGTGCGTTCCCTGTCCTCGTTATTCACTTCCTATGGAATGTGTGCTTATCATTGGGACTGAATCGTGCGTTGCTTGTGGTTTCAGTATCTCGACTTCCCGGAATATGCTCAGTTTCTGACGGGGGAACGAAAGGCGGATACGGCGTTTTACGAATCGCCGCCGGAGAAAACATATGGGTCTAATCGACAGGTGTGGAAGTTGAAAGAGTATGAACTCTTTACGGATCCGTATCCGCAACCTGAGCAGGTGAGAATCAATTGGTCTCCCCTCTCTCATATCTTGCATTGACCAAGTTTTTCTCTGTGGGGTATCGCTCTACCCTTCAGGACCTTTCCGAGTCGATCAAAAGTTTGAATAGTGGGAGTACGAAGAGCGAAATATATGCAGCTATCACAGAGAGTGCGGCAGCGGCGGCACAAGCAGCAGCAGAAGCGGCATTTACTGCCAGAGGTCCCAGTACAAACCAGCCTCTATCAATTGGGAGGTGGAAGGATGGTTGGCTGCCGCCCGCTGAACGCCTAGAATGGCGGTTCGCAGAGGATGGGAGTGACGAATTGGAGATTGTGGAGAAAATAGGTGGAGAGGTAGAAGGAGGGAACGAAGTTGGATCGGGTTTGAATGCCGTATTTTCTGCTGGTGGTGCTGCTAAGGATACGGGTGTAGTGGCACCACAACCCAACGAGGCTACTGCGATCGCGGATATTCCTGGTTCTTTGGCGAATGAACAGGGGAAGGAAGTAGATGAGGGGAATTGGGCACAGGAAAAAACTGATATGGCTGGAAGATTGCGTGGAAGACCGAGGGATCGTGCACAACCGTTGACATTGGCAGCGGGTTCGAATGAGAATCCAGATACATCTGCTACTCCCGTGGGTAGAACGATTCCTCTGGAGTCTCCCAGTGGTGGTGCAGCTAGGTCATCTCAGCAGCAGCAGCAACAGCGAAATTTATATACACCAGCGTCTTCTCAATCTCCTAATGCACGTCAACAGCAAGCACGATATAGCTCACCAACGGCTCCCACGTTTAGCCATCGCAGTGTCCAACCTGATACATCCTCTCCTCCAACGGCCACATTGACCGCGACCTTTTCAAGATTGGGGTCGCCTTCTCCTCTCTCACCACCTCCGTCTTCTGTCTCTCCATCTGTCCCTTCGACGACAGGAAGCAAAGCCAAGCCATTTATCGGAGAAGGGAGGACGTTCAAGTGGGGCTGGAGGAGCAGCAAGAAGAAGCAGGAGAAGGAACGTGCGCGCGCGTCGATGCAACCGTTAGAACTCCCTGGTCTGACGGATCGTTCTTCAAGTCAGCGAAGAGCGAGTTTTGATTATGATGCTCGAGGGTCGTCGATGGAGGCGGAGGATAGAGAGGGAGGCGAGATTGCTGCTGGAAGGCAGTATCGGTCTTCGTCAGCGGTACCTCCGGATCGAAGGGAGAGCTATGATTCAATTCTGGAAGAGGATGAGGGTCAACGAGCGGATGGTGGTGATGTTGGAATTGGCGGGTTGGAGCGAGATAGAACGGTGATAGAGGACGTACGGGAGGAAAAAGTCTCCAAGTACGTTCGCTGGGATCCGGATGCTGATTGGGCGAGACAAGCAATCTGGGGTCCTAGGCCATCTCAAAAGGCGACCTCTACGGTTGGTACAGCAACGAGCAGCAGTCTAGAATCGGGTGGTGTTGGAAAGTTGAGAGGACATCCTTCTGCCGGTGCCAATACTTCAACGATCAGTTCTGGAAGGAGTGTGAGAACGAACGAGTCGCTAAGTACGAGGGGGATCACGCCGTCTATGAGTAATCCGGCGTCAACTCCGTCAAAGGTCAGACCGCCTTCGAGATACGTGAGAGATGTGCTTGTTTTCGGAGAGGTTCGTGTGATTTTGTCTACAATAGTAGAGAAAGACGTCGGCTAATTCTTATCCAGTCGTCCTCATCTTGGGGGGAAGCGACGCTACGTGGCCGGATCCGTTTACACGATGGTTTAGTTACACTGATAAAGACCTATGTACGTTGGGAGTCTTCTCCTCAGGATAGGGTTGACTCGTAATGACCCTCACTCTTCAGCCTCAACGAGCCACTTGGGTGTATACTGGTTATATCATCGGTGGGGAGAACTTTGTGGGTCGTTGGAGAGACGCGGATAGTCCTGAAGAAGTGAACGGCTACGAGGGTCCGTTTGCGATGAAACGCCGCCGATAAGAGCTATGCTGAGCAGGTTTCTGGATAGGTGAGCCGGATTTAAGGGACCGTAACGCCTTGCTGACCATCATATAGCCAATATAGATGTATTTCTTATGCTCCTTTTTCGGAATGGGAAACGTATATCGATGGTAACGGACTCACGCTTAATCACAACCAGCCATAAACGCTATAAAGGACTTTAAGTGGAGCATTCCGTCGTTCCCTCTGACGTCTTACTTACCGATCGGGGGCTGTCAATGGGGCTATTTTTGGGTACAAATAAGCCCAGAAGCTCTCATTTCTCCATTCGAAGTCGTCAAATGCCGTCAGGGTTTTGGCGCCGAGCACTAGTAGCCGACCAGAGCAGCGGAGGCAGCTGTCAAGACTCTGTCCAACGCGTCAATGTCAACCGATCACCTAAGAGGAAGGGCAGTATTTGCAGGCATTCAACTGCGGAAATACTTGAATACTGCTTGCGGAGGCAACTTATTACCTCGGCCGAGCAGTCGAGGGGGCTCGAGACCCTCTTGGACCGGATTCCGCGCTTTCGACCATGTGAACAATTTCGCC
The DNA here is from genome assembly GCA_019627685.1 of Serendipita sp. 399. NCBI lineage: Eukaryota > Fungi > Basidiomycota > Agaricomycetes > Sebacinales > Serendipitaceae > Serendipita > Serendipita sp. 399. The sequence continues at coordinate 917 of WSTO01000301.1, read as the reverse complement.
GTGGACATGATAAAAAGGGTGATTCCTGATGAGATGAATGCTTCTGCAACTAGAAGTGAAACGCGGACGATGCAGCTCCAAGCGACCATGTGAACTTCGAGGGGAAGACGACGGCGACGATCAGCGGGCCGGATGGTCAAACGCACGAATGCAATCTGATCTAGGAGAAGAATGCCGGGTTAACTAATCTGCTTCAAAAAGCGCGTTTCGACCTTTGTGTCGGGTGCTGCGAGGTTCCCTGCATGTACGCAGATAGACGTATATGTGAACCTCTTGCCGTCCACCGGGGTGTCCAGTCAGTATTTACAGAATCCCGTGAGTAAAGGAGGAAGACGGAGGTTGTTATTTTGGCTTGTACGGCCGCTTAGAGCAGTATTGGAGAAAGCGGCTACAAAACCGGAAAAGGTTCCATGCGATTGGCCCTGGACCTCATATATGATTGAGTTTATTACCGATGAATATTCTATCTTTCCGGCATTTTCCTGTTAGAACAATTCGTTGTATGCAGCTGCTCCCACTCTTTATTCTTGAACTCCTCCACAATCCTAAGCCCCTTCCTCTCACCTTCGCCCCGCATTCGGCGTATCCTCGTTGAGGATCCCTCATTCGTGCTCGTTGGTCTAGTCGAAGCACAAAACACTGTCGTACTTCAAGTTTACGACGGAACGGAAACGGTTGCGAGAGAGAGGAGAGTCAAGAAGGGACCTGGACGTGCACCAGGAAGGTTTATTCACGAGTCTTCGACATCGGCGAGCGCGGAGAATGAGTGTTCAACCGTCCTCTTCCGATGCGCGTTCAGCTGGGTTTGTCAATGTGCTCCAGACGCTGATCACGTCCGCAAAGCTCCTCCAGGAGGCCACAGAGACGACGACGCTCCCAGTGCCTAGTGGCCCTCTTTTAGGTGTGGCGATCGAAAG
>WSTO01000299.1:0-15796 GCA_019627685.1 Serendipita sp. 399 | reverse complement strand
AAGAGAGAAGTTTTGCTCTTGTAATCGATTTTGAGGGGCTCATCGTTAGGATATTACGGACGATGAGGAGAAAGGGAAGTGGTGGAGGAGTTCAAGATCGTTGGCCGCTCTTGTCCCGTCTGTCGAGAGACCTGTGGGCGGTTCACTGCCAGGCCGGCCGCTTGGAAAAGTAATATTCCTGCTTCGTCCGTACGCTTGATGACTGACGAAGAACGAAGGGCGTCTCGCCTATCACAGGCAACCTATTAGGCGTCCGCCATTGTCTCCAGTAAGATGACGATGAGGCCCGCGGAGCGGCGACAGAGCTAAAGCACTCTCGAATTCTCTTAGAATTATACAAGATTGTCAGCAAGGAATATATTGCTGCTTGTCGCCAGGAATCCCAAATTTAAATGGGATTTCGTAAGTGGTGAAGCCTTCGTCGTTCTTGGCCATGTCGAAACAAACATTCTCTCGAGCTCTTCATGTCGCAAACCAGGCAAAAAAAGTTCTCGTTGGTCCTCCTCATCCAGTCTCCAATATAAGGCCCGCTCTATATGACGGGCTACACGATCAAACGCCAACAACCGGATATTCTTCACGAGACCTAAGCTCTCACGAGTCCGTGGACTCAGATAGGTTTCAGTTGAATTTAGCAATGCAAAGATTGGATAAATTCAACCACGAGTTTTGGGCCGATGTAGGTAGTTCAATGACATGGTGAAAAACTGCCAACTTAGTAGCATCACAGAGTAACACTCGGTTCCATACAACAAAAGAAGCGTATCTAAACTCTCGAAGAGGGAGACTTGAACTCGCGACGACCGAAGGGGAGCGCGCTCGCATGGAGGAGGAACACATCGCTGAGTTCTACCGCCTCTGGGTGCTCTCCGAACAATCGACTCAGCGTCGATACAACTCGGAATGGCTCCGGTCCCAGTATACGTTGATATGGACGTCAGCCAGAATGGCCGTAAACCGATGGATACGCAAACTATCATTCCCGTGAATACCACAAGTAAACCGCCTGGACCACTCCTTCTTCACACCCAATCTTACCATGGCATTAATCCGTTTTTATCCTCGCCGTTGTCCCCACGGCAGCGGACCCAATTGGCAGCATTAAATAACGGATAGAGTAGCGGGGAATCGGGTTGATGATTGTCGCAGATGCAACGTGACGGAGAAGCCTGAGCGGGTGGTAATGTGAAGAGACCCGCCCCCAGAGGAGTACTGTAACGCGCCAGCTGTGAGGGATCTCCTTGACACGGAAGCAGGGTGGTGACCACTTACAATGTTGGAAGAAGATGCCAGAAAACGGAATAGGTGTGCTCTGTCGACCCAATCATCAGAAATCGAATAGCATGTATTTTGCTTGTATCACCTCCAGTTTCAAATTGACGGTTCTGGATCCATCAGAGTCCTGCCAATTCGGCACAAAGATAATACCCCCTGCGGCACAATATTGGCATTTGGGCAATGACGCAACTTCGAACACAAACCTGGTAATCTTCGGGGATCTTTGATCCTGAGCATGAGCACGAAGAGTGGGAAATGGTTCATGAACGCCAGGCAAGTCTCCAACCCGGCATGCATCATAATCACGGCCAACCGCGCCTGAAGACATCATGAATCGAGCCCTCCTTGAGTGAAGAAGCATTACTTACAGCTGAGAATAGAGCATAGTAAACTATAATTGTTGGCGATAAAAATGTGACGAGCGTGAATAGCATCGTGCCGAGCAAGAGCTGATCAAGACTGTATTCCCAAGAATCCAGTCGCCGTTGTAAGACGTTGTACCGCTTTCCTATGAGAAATTATTAGTACTCTGGCACCGAGTTATGTGTACTACTCGCCCCTGAATAGGTTCCAGAGTGAGCTGGCTGTGATGATAATACGACGGCAAACGGTCGCTGCCGCGAGGTATGATAAACAGAAATGCATCGTAAGCAGGGATAGAATGTCGGAAGAGATAGAGAGGATCATGGTGAGACCTGACCATCCCGAAATACCAAGAAAATGCACGAGAAGAGGAAAATGTGGCCCAAGTGGACGGAGAAGATCTTTTTCGGACAATCAGTTATCGAATCGATAAACAATACCAAACCCACGGGACCAAATAGTCGTCAAAGTTATAAATGATGTGCTCAAAGCCCGACTCAGGTTGGTATTGAGTTTCAATCCGACTGGCCAGTTGTCTAGCCACCACAAGGCCGTGACCAGGTGTTTAATCGTCCATATCTAGGAAACCATGAGCTTATAAAACCGGAGGACCGACAAATTGCACCTCAGTGTAGGTATAGAGAAGTTCTCCAAAGTAAACATGATTCTCCGAAAGCATTGTACCCACAGCGATTCCGACCGCAATGTCATTAAATATTAACCAAATATTACTGAAGAAGCTAGGAGTGATGATAAGAATCCGTCCCACATCGATAATGCGGACTCACTTGATGTATTGTGCTGAGAATATAGCAATGTCACGCCTGCTCCGGGTGCTAATGAGAGCGATCTGAGACGGGAAGAATGAAAACTGTTCCAATCGTACGTCGAATTGCTGAACTATGAATAGGCGTCACTACGAGGGAATGGCGATGTATAAAAATACCTCACCTGTCGCAGAAATGTCCTTGAGCCGTATAGTGGAGTCGAATAATGAAACAGAGAAACCAAAGATAGCCATTAAGGTCTTTACGGCCCATCCCATACACTGGGCGACAACCTTTGGAGGACCTGGTAAATGGATTGTACGACGGTGCAGAGATCGCTCCTTTTTTTGTGCTCTTCGTCGTAGTAGTTCTGCTATGAGACCTGATGCATTAAGCTAAAGTAGAATTAGCTTCTCTCAGGTGATTGAAATATAGCTCACTTGGCATACAATCTTCCGGATATCGTCGGCTTTGGGAATCGGACGGAAGGTTTCAAAAACGACTTCATGGCGCAAGATATCCCTGGAGCTATCAAACAATGCGCTCTCCTTCGCATTGGTCGTTATATCCAGGTTCAGAGGGGATAACGAGTAAAATCGCATATGGTAAAGCGAAGGCCTCTGATAATAAAGAATGTTCGACCTAGGTTCGATCAGTACACATTCTGCCAGTGAGAAGGACGTACTGTATCCCCGTCACGATGTTGCCGTTCCACGTTATGGAGAGTCCCTCTGCTGTCGATTCTCCCAGGACATAGGGCTGACTTTGGCAACCATGTTCAAGTTCTTGCCATTTCTCGTTATCAAGCAAGCTCTTCCGCAACAACATATGCGGGTCCTTTCTATCGTGAATATTCAACTTTACAGCATTGAAGGACGCTCGTACCTTGCTTTCAACCACATCCGCAACAACAATCGTCTCTTCGTGCAGCCATCCAACAACGAATCCAAAAGAAGTTACTTCTTGCGGCCAGAACACGCGTAGGTTACGCATGTTATTGGCCGGCTATTGAAGTCGGCGTCGACCATGACCTTGTTCCAACCGGTCACCAAGTTCGTGGTTGCCAAAGTACTTCTAGCAGACCTAGAACGCTCTTGCGATGCACAAGTCAACGAGAACTTGTGGGGGAACCTACAAGTTGAAGGGGATGAGGGTGTCATTGCCATAAATTGCTTGGCAGACGGCAGCGATGCGGAGTCGCTTTTATGTTGGGCCGTAAAGTCTTCTGAGGTAAGCTTTCGCCATGAATTTGGACACCTACTCATAAAATCTCAGATTGAGAGTGACACTGTGGTCGTTTCAAGATCCCTCTCAACCCTCAACCCTCGCTTCTTCCTTAGCTACTCTTCAGGAGAGGAAAACGTAGAGTGTTCAATCAGCGTTGTTACCCCTGTTCCACTTGGAGAGGTTATCCTTGCTGCTCGTTCGGAATCTGCCTACATCCTCGCCAACACTGATCGGAGGAAATTCGACGAGGCGCTCGTAGCCGATTGCAGACTCATTAGGGAAGGTGGAATTTTGTCGCTTCACCCGCCTATCCAGAATGGCAATGGCCATAGTTCTCATTTGTTCTTACATCAATACGGCGTCATTATGACCGATCCTGTGCACCAAGGCGTTTTCGATTCCGATAAAACTCGGATTATCGTGGTTCCTGATATACAGGAGGATAATTTTGGTCCCTCCGATTCATATTCATTGGATGAAGCATGGATCAGTGACGAAGAAAAGGATTCTGATTTGGACGAGTCTTTTCTCCTTAGCACTCTCGCAAGCAACGAAACCAAACCGACATCGACAAGGCCACGAGAATTGGAATCAAAGGAAACAGAAGTGTCATTTAGTGTTCTCACATTGCACGAGTCGAAACTGGGTGAGCAATCGGACATCACCGTTATTGTCAAGACCACCGAGTTAGCAAAGCTTGGGGTATTTAGTGGTGATTGGGTCAGTGCTTTAACGGGGCAGCCAGCATGCTTCTGATTATTTTCCAAGGTAGTTGCCTCCAATCCTCTGGATAGATCGATGATGCAATTAGTGAGAATAGAAGGATCAGACTCCTATCAAGGTGTATTGTGAGTTGAAGTGTACAACCCCAGCGTCAGCTCACTCGTCCTCCAGGAACGCTCGCTCACTTCTTGCAACTCCTATCCTTCTCAATCACTTAGCCGTAGGCTCTATTGTCCCTATTACCATTCTTTTGCGTCGAACTTCATTCGGTCAACGTATGCCACCCCTACCTGTTGCAACCTCAGTTACACTCGCTCGAATAGCGAGTCCGGTCTCCGTTCAAAAGCGTTTTCAACCCACCATCTTTCATGCGCTCAAGGATTACTTTCAGTTCTCGAGGAGGCTACTCAAAAAGGGCAACATATTGGCAATTCCGATTAGCACCTCCAATGATACGCTCGCAGAGGGACTCATGGAAAACGGAAGCACTCATGAAAACACCGATGAATCCTTGGAACAGTGAGCTTCTATATTCAAAATTAGTTGTGCAACGATCTAAGAACATAAAGGTATATACAGCAGGGTGATCCTCCAAATGAAGTTGCATACTTTCGTGTAACTCACGTTGAACATCCATTCGTTCAAGTTGACCCGGAACATGGCACAGATAGTCACTTCGCTGCAGTGATGGGAGAGTTGGGTTGCTGGATGGATCCCGCTTCAACTCGATTAACACAAGGAGGGGTGGAAAACGCGAGAATACCAGACTTGGACGAATATCTCAGAATTAGTAAGGATTACTTCTCTCAAAATCAATCTACTATTCTAATTTATTAGAGAGGGATTTTCCTATTCTTACCAGGACGGCTCGAGGAACCGTTCTGTGCAGCCCTGACTCTACCTTTGCAGTATTGCGAGAAGTTATCAGCGCAACGCTACATCAAGAGGCGTCCAGGTACAAGCTATCTGTGACAGTGTTATTGAGTGGAAATCGGGGAACAGGGAAGCGCACATTCGCTCGATGGGTGGCCCAGGATCTTGGCCTGCATGTCCTTGAGGTACAAATTCACAAATTTAGTTGTACCACTCTTATTTCAACACTCTCTAGATCAACTGTTATGACCTGGTCGAAGACACTGATATAAAGACTGAAGGCGCATTGCGAGCAAGATTCGAACAAGCGGAGGACGTATCTCCTTCTTTCCTTCTTCTTCGCAACATAGATGCATTAGCTCGCAATAATCAAAAACTAGAGACAGGAAAAGGCGAGGACCTAGTGATCGGTATCAAAGTGTATTCTAACTTTTTACAGAGCCATCTATAGTAGCTGCGCTGCAGGAGTGTATTGGCAACCTGCAATCGGCTTGGACACGGAGTGGATATCCCACTTTAGTTCTTGCGACAGTTAGGGACGCAGATGCACTACCCCTCGGCGTTATCTCATGTTTCAAACATCACATATCTTTGTCTGTACGTGATTATATTTTCTTGCAGTTCAAATTCCAGTACTGAATAACTTCAGGCCCCAAACGAAGAGGAAAGAATGGCGATACTCGACATTTTGCTACAAGGCTCTTCATTGGGGTCCGATATCTCGCTTAGCAGTATAGCGGCCCAAACAGCAGCTTTAGTTGCTGATGATTTGGTCGATCTTGTTGCCAGAGTCAGGCTCAACTCGATACATCGGGTTTCTTCCTTGAGGTAAGGACATCTGCCAGTGCGAGCTAAATTCTGATATCGGAAAAGTGATACTCTTGGCATCGATATGCAAAATTTCACGAGAGCGGGTTATAGCCTGGTTGCGTCAGACTTCGAGGAAGGTCTTTCACAAGCAAGGGCATCTTTCTCCGCGAGTATTGGAGCACCTTCGATACCGAAGGTTTCTTGGGACGACGTTGGAGGACTAGCGTCTGTAAAATCTGATATTCTTGATACTATCCAACTCCCTCTCCAACACCCGGAACTCTTTGCAGATGGAATGAAGAAACGCTCTGGTAAGTGCTTTTGTTGCCTTGGCGCGTAGTGGGTGCTTATATAAGCTTTTCCTAGGTATACTATTGTTCGGACCTCCAGGTACAGGAAAAACACTGCTTGCAAAGGCTGTCGCCACCTCGTTCTCCCTCAACTTCTTCTCCGTCAAAGGGCCAGAACTTCTCAATATGTATATTGGCGAATCAGAGGCCAATGTACGCCGGGTGTTCCAACGTGCACGAGATGCTCGACCATGTGTGATCTTCTTCGACGAGCTGGACTCAGTTGCACCAAAAAGAGGAAATCATGGCGACTCTGGAGGTGTCATGGATCGTATTGTCAGTCAGCTTCTTGCAGAACTTGATGGCATGTCGGGTGGAGATAGTGGAGATGTTTTCGTCATTGGCGCGACAAATCGTCCAGATCTCTTGGATCCTGCCCTTCTGAGACCTGGAAGGTGAGATTCTCGAGGTATATTATGCTATATGCACGTCACTGAGAGCTCTAAACCAGGTTCGACAAGCTTCTATATCTTGGTGTTAGTGACACGCACGAAGCACAGCTTAAGATCATCGAAGCATTAACAAGAAAATTTCATTTGGATCCCGACCTCGATCTCTCTGAAATTGCTGAGCAATGTCCGTTCAATTACACCGGTGCAGACTTCTATGCTCTCTGCTCTGATGCGATGCTCAAGACCATGACACGGAAGGCGGAAGAAGTTGATAAAAAGATTGGTACGTGCGCGCGGGAGTAGTCATCTATTTCACCTTCTGACACACTGCAATCAGCTATCCTCAATCAGCAGGAGCGATCAGCTGAGCACATCTATCCTATCACACCACAGTATTACCTTGCACAAATGGCAGCCAAAGACGACTTGGAAATCGTTGTCTCTCGCCAGGACTTCTTCGGGGCACTCAAGGAGCTTGTGCCAAGCGTCAGCCAGACCGAGATGGAACACTACCGCCAGGTTCAAAAACGCTTTGCCGAAGACAAGGGCAAAAGAGAAGAAGTCTCGAAGGCCGAGATGAATAGTAGCCAACCCCCCGAGCAGGTTGCGATCGCTCTCACGAGCGACAGAAAGGGGAAAGGACGAGCTGTAGGTTAAGATTTGGACCATAGCGACCAATAATTACAAGAACTTGCATATAGAACGCGCGCATCTGCGAGATAAGGCTTTGCCAGTTTCCGGAACGAATTTCCCAAGCCATCCATATAAGCCAATGGAATGGGTCTAGGTCCAATGAGAATACAAATGAGCGTCGACCAGGGCTTGCATTCATTGGCATTGGGCAAGCCATGGCTGGTAAGCCACCAAGGGCCATATAAATGTGGCATTCAGTGAGGTTGCGACTCATCCATCACAATCCATACGCGCGCACAATTCCAAAGGACAGCTTTAAAGTCATTGTAAACCATGGGTAAAGTATCGCAACCAAAGACCAACAATCGCTACTCTCCTGTATTGGCCAGCCGAGTCCAGCCACGTCGGAAATTGAAACGTATAGCTCTGCCTTCAGCTGAAGTGAAAGCCCCAGGAGAGTATAGAAGAGGTAATGTTTATGCTCGGGCTCTGCGACTTGGCTGATCCTTTGTGAAGACGGCTGGACGAACTCTCTCCAGGCGTTCAAGGCCCCTTTGGAGCATATACCGGCACTAAGTAAGAGATATTCGTACGCTTGTCTGCAGGGTACTGATGAATCAACAAAGGGCTGGCGAACACCGACCAGGAAACTGAAACCAACACCGATACGGAGTCGGTCATCAGGTACTTTCCGACAGAAGAAGCATCTGTTCAGCGTGTAGTGGATGAGGATCAGGGAAGTGAAGACGTGGAGATGTTTGAAGGGCGAGCGGACATTGCTGAAGAACCGCCCTCACGGAAGCCCGCCGAAGTGACTTCGAGTTTGTATGATGAAGGAAGGGAACAGGTACGATATACCAAGTTCCAGGTGTTTGCAGCGACGAATTGACAAGCATTACTATAGCAATCCCGAATGCCATCACCAGAGTGGTTTCCTACAAAGGAAATCGAAACGACACCGAATATGCTCAAGAGGGTATCTTTGCGTGATAGTGCACGGGGCAAGGCAACCAGAGTGTCAGCTCCTGCGCCAATGGGTGATGAGCGCACCAAAAAGGCACGTACACCAAGGACAGCATCCCGACCAAAACGAGATGCACCAAGGAATGAAGAGGTTTCCAAGACCAAGACTAAGAAGATCCAAGTCACATTGGCACAGGAGCAAACCTCGGGCTTACAGCCGCGGGCACGACGACGTCGCAAAGAGGTGCCTCCTAGTGATCGCGTTTTACGATCGCACAGGCCTTAAGCAATGATATTTCGATCTCCTTCTCATCCACTCTGACCGATTCTCCCCATCTTTATCTCGTACCTTGGGTACATTGAGGGATTGTCACCTTGGCGTCGCGTGTTGCGTTATTGCATCTTGCGACGACCCACAGACAATTCTTTTTTGAGAGTATACTCACTGTAAATAATAGTAGCGAGCCGTCCTTGAATCGTTTGTTCCAATGTCATTGTTCTCTGAGGCGCATTGTCTTGGTCGGCTCCAGAACGAGCTCATGGCCGCCAGCCATTCCATCGGAGCTTGTCCTCAACCTTTCTGGAGTCGTTCTCGCGGCGAAATTATCATTACAATATACATTTAAATGGCAAAGATCCTGGCTATATTGCCTGCAATGGGCCACTGATCGATCTATGTACGATGGGAAATGCCGCCTAGGACTTCGACCACGCCACGTCCTTGATTCTAGGCTATGGCCGATGCTCCAACACCTTTCGTAGCCCCTGAGGGATCGTACTCCTTTCTGGAAGAGCATAAGCCTCACCTCGTAACAGTTTCTGCGGTCAACGCCGCCTTGTATCCTACCCGCATCTCATCAATCACGATTCGCTTCCAAACAAAAGCTACGGGCGGTGTTGCTCCGGGGCTTACAGCGCTGTTGGGTGGAGTTAAGGATGCTAGGGCCAAAGAGAAGGAGAAGGAACGTGAGAGGGAACGAGAGAAGGAGGCAGCGGGTCTGGCCAGTGGCAAGGAGAAGGAAAGAGATGGCAGGGAGTCAATCTCAAGTAGCGAGAATGGCCTTGATGAACGAGAGCTCGGAGATCTTACGACATTGGCGACCGCGACACAAGAAACCGCTGTGAACACACCTGCGGTCGATTCAAGCGTCAACATCCCAGGCCCGCCCCAATTTGCGCCTACAACCCTCTTCCCTCCACCAGTGACTAGTAATCGGAGGAGGAGCCAAACATCGAGGAAAATGCAGAGTATCCGCACCACAAGTTCAAGCTTCGTAACAAGGTTGCAAACCATGGAAGGTCTAAGCAAAGTACTAGGAAACCAGTCAGGAGAGGCAACATATCTGTTTTATAATGCGTCCAAGAGCTTTATTTGGACACAAATCGGACAAAAGGGGAAGGTAGCGCTTCCCGTCTGTGAGTTGACTAGAAACTAATCTCATTATGGCTAGGAACCTCTAGCTAAAGTGACATTTTCTGCTTTTCCGACCTGTCACGATGTCAATAAGGTCACTGCAAGCGCTGAGCACTTGGATGTAGTTATCGGTTTCTCAACGGGAGACATTATATGGTTTGGTACGTGCTTCATGTGACATTTCAAACATTTACCTATTCAATGTAGATCCAATCACGTCGAGGTATGCTCGAATTAATAAGCAGGTAAGTCATGTACAGATACGCTCGACCTCGCTCATTGAATCTCCTAGCCCACCAACTCCGGGACGACCGCAAATGTGTCGTATATTGCCTGTACTTCCATTCGCTGGGTTCCCTCTTCCGTGAATCTTTTCGTCGCCGGGTACGCTGATGGGGCCATGGTGGTGTTTGACCGAGATCGAGAAGATGGGCATTTCGCACCAAAAGAGCCACATGGTCCTGAAATTCAGCCTTCCCCTACCCCGTCCCCAGGTCTTACAACAAAGTTTGCTACAGCCGCCCTCTCAGCTGCTCAATCTGCCGTGATATACTCGGAATGGGATCCTCTGTCGACTATGTTCGTCACTCCAAACTCTCTTGGACATGGTGGTAATGAGAAGGCATTAAAGAACCCAGTCAGTCACTGGAAGGTTTCGAAGAAAAAAATCGTAGGTGCGTTTGCGATCTGCACCGTGTCGTGAACTCTGCCTTATACTCTGAAAAGATTTTGTTTTCTCTCCAGATGTCAGATATGTCGCGGTCGTATCAGAAGATGGATGCCTCCGAGTCATAGACGCGTTGCACGAAAGGTATGGGATTGAGATCCATCTTTTGTCATTCATTGATCCATATTCAGACTTATTGATACCTACTCGTCCTATTTTGGATATTTGACGACGGTCGCCTGGTCTCCCGATGGACGCTTCATTTTGGTGCGGTCCCAGTTGTCACCATCTACTGACTGACGCTTAGAAATTTTCGTAGACGGGCGGACAGGATGACTTGATCACAATATTTTCTCCTTCCGAGCAACGCGTCATTGCCCGGTGTCAAGGCCACTCCTCTTTCGTCTCAAGCGTCGCATTCGACCCTCTCCACTGTGACGGGCGAACTTACCGGTACGTCTTTGTCTACTTCGACTGTCAACTCGCTCACGTCTCAAGAAGGTTTGGGAGCGTTGGAGAAGACAACAAACTGCTTCTCGTATGTGGACGCGGATGCCCCCACTATTGCCACTCACACTCACATTTTTACAGTGGGATTTCTCGGCTGGCGCTCTCCATCGTCCCAAACTGAACTCGGCATTCCTAAACCGTGCCTCCATATCTTCCACGATATCGCTGGGACTACGACGGCGAAATGAACCGTCGACGCTCAACTTACCTATAGACGGGGTACCAAATATGACTTATCATCCAGCGCCATCTCGGCAGGATGTGAGCGTACTCCAGCCAATCCAGGTAGCTCCCAGTCATGGAAACCGGGCAAATACTGATCGTTCAAAGGCCACTTCCATTGACGGAGACATCTTGACGCGCATCGAATTCACCTCGACAGCCGTCTTGACGAGTACTCGTGCAGGTTTATTGAGAGTGTGGTCTCGTCCCAGTACGGCTCGGCAAGGGCGCGACCTTACGGTGACTGGCCAGTAAACTCTTTTCAAGTCACTTCGGCCACTCTATGCTAGATTTCGTGGATGTTAAGGGTGGATTATTGTTATTTTGGGCGCATTTGAATATAGTTACTCCAAATGATGACGGGAATTAGAATTTAAGCGTCTCTACAATAGCATCCATCACCCTGATGGCGTCCGGTATATGAAACTTCTCGAATTGTAGCGCGACGGGGGTACTAGAAGGGAGAACTAAATCAGGGCCAATTCTACCAACGAACAATCCATAAAACTCACTCCCAACCACAGACTCTCTTCACTCTAGAAGGAAGCACAGAATCAGGGCCAATTCTACCAAGGAATAATCCATAAAACTCACGGAGCTTCTAACCGCAGGAAGCATCGCTTCTGAACCTCAGCAGCGATCTCCGCTCCGACACCTCCAATTTGTCCAGCTTCGTGTACAATCACCAGTCTTCCTGTCCGGTTTACGCTTTCAATGACTCCTTCGATATCCCAGGGTAGGATGGTCCTCAAGTCGATAAGCTCTATTTTCGCCTTCCTCACGTCCTTCGGAACAATCGTGTCGTTGTCCAACGATGGTGGTGGCGACGATAGCATTGATAGAGCCGTTTCGCAGGTGTATATCGGTGTGCCGTATGTTAGCAAAGTGAGATCAGAACCAGGTATTAGCGTCTCGATCTTCGATAGGGGGAGAACATAATCAGAAATCGGGACCTGCTCGACAGACGACCTGTATAGGATCTTGGGTTCCATAAAGAGTACGGGATTTGGATCTCGGATAGAGGCCAGCAGCAATCCCTTTGCTTGAATGGGGGAACGTGGAACGACAATCTAGAGAAAAATATGAGACGGTTACAAGATCTAACAGAATTAATCCCACCTTGATCCCTGCTGCCCCCAAAAAGAAACCTTCGGGGCTCTGAGAGTGATAGAGACCTCCGTGTCCAACAGACATGGAGGGTGTTCTTATTGTTAAACCTCCGGCGTTGAATTGCCCGCCTGAGCGATATCTATACTTGGCAGCTTCGTTTACAATCTATCAAAGAATCAGAAGACGAGCTTTGCTCAGTGTAGGATGCGCGCACTTGATCGAAGGCTGGATATATATAATCTGAAAACTGAATTTCGGCAATAGGGGTATGTCCCATCGCGGCTAGACCAATACCAAATCCAACAATCCCCTGAACGGAAAAAGAAGGGGGCTCGTTAGGAGGCTGAGGCGTAGCATTATTGATACTTGCCTGTTCAGTGAGAGGCGTATTGAACACCCGCTCTTTGCCTGTACATCAGTTAGAGACATATTTCAGAATATTCGAGGTCTACGAACCGTATTCTTGCGCTAAGCCCATTGTACATCTGAACACACCACCAAAGGCAACATCCTCGCCTAAGGTCAAAGGTTAAATACGATTTCTCTGCAAGCAGTATCCAAATTTTGACATACCAAATACGACGGCATTGTCGTCTTTTGCGAGAGCGATTCTACATTAGAGTCTGAGTACACTCTTCTTACGTCAAAGAAACGACAATACCCTAAAGCATCGCGGACCTGTGATAAAATATAGACGCGTCAGCAAACCACTGATGATTTCACGCTCAGAAATAAGGCGTACAGCTTGGTACAGGTTCATTTTACGCGTGTCTCGACCCCCATCAGCACTCGAAACCGCACCGTCATCCGCCCACGAAAGACCAGGAGTATTCAGGGCAATCTCTCGCGTCGTTCGAAGCAGTTTTGAAGTCGCAATTCCGGGTAGTTCACCACCGGCTGGCATCGGTGCGTTCTCTCCTTCGCTCGCTGCCGTCGTCGCATAACAGCGTGCTCGTCCGGCCCGCGGATAGCTTTGGACGCATCTATTGAAGATTTTACGCGTATTATAGCCATTCGTACGAGATTTGAGAGTGTTCATGGGCGAGTTAGCGGAGTCCAAGTCGGTAGATCACATGGAGGTAAGCAGCGCTCGGAGCTTGGCCAACACGCCACCAAATTGCAGGCAAAATTCAAGATTTCAATCCGACCGTCGAGCAGATTTCAATGATAGAAAGAAGTATATTCATGAGCGAACATGGATCGCTACAATTGGTTCCCGTAGAACGGGATAAATTTTAGGTCGAGCCATGCCGCTCAGTTGATATGCCAGTCGAGGGCTTCGGCCCATTTGCCTGGGAGAAGCTCTGAGATTTGTTCTACGTCCTTGTCACCGCGCCCAGACAAGCACTAGATTCTCCTTGTGAGTATCTTTACAGAGGTACTACCAGATTCGACTCACCACGACGATGTCGGCTTCTTTTGGTAGCGCTTTGGCAACCTGGACGGCACCCCAGATAGCATGAGCCGACTCCAGAGCTATTTTTTTTATCCTTAGAATGCAGGTTACTGACTATCCATAGAATTACTAACCAGGAATGATGCCCTCGAGTTGGGTGCACATCCGGAAACCGCGGAGTGCATCCTCGTCTGTGGCTACGATGTATTCGGCACGACCCGAATCCTTGAGCCAGGCGTGTTCCGGTCCAACCCCTGGGTAATCCAACCCAGCGCTGACCGAATGGGTTTCTATAATCTGTCCAGTAGGAGACTGAAGCAAGTACGTTCGGACACCATGTAGAACCCCTGGCTTTCCGAGGGCCAGGGTTGCACTATGTCGAGCCGTTTCCACGCCTACATCTGATCAGCATTTGATGGTCTACCTCGATTGGATCCGAGGACTAACCATCTCCGCCTGCTTCAACTCCAACCAAGCGGACATTCTTCTCCTCGATAAAATCATAAAACGTTCCAATCGCGTTGCTTCCACCACCAACACACGCAATTACCGCTTCAGGAAGCTTACCCCTCTTCTCCTTCATGGTCGCCTTGATCTCTCTCCCAATCACCCGTTGGAAATCTCGCACAATGGTCGGGAAAGGATGCGGTCCAATCGCACTCCCAACGAGGTAGTGCGTGTTGTGGACATTGGCGACCCAGTCTCTCAGCGCGTCGTTTATGGCGTCCTTGAGCGTCTTCGAACCGGACTCAACGGGGATGACCTTTCCACCAAGCATACGAATCCGAAAGACGTTCAACGCTTGTCGACGTACGTCCTCCGCACCCATGTAGATGACACATTCCATGCCAAACTTTGCGCATACCGTAGCGGTGGCCACGCCATGTTGGCCCGCACCCGTCTCGGCGATGATCCGAGTCTTGCCAATCCTTTTCGCAAGGAGGATTTGACCAATCGCGTTATTAATCTTGTGCGACCCAGTATGGTTCCTAACAAACTCGTCAGCCAAAACTGAAAGGCATTCACCATAGAGAAAATTCGCTTTACAGATCCTCGCGCTTCAGCCAGATTTTTGCTCCACCTGCACTCTCCGTCAATCTCTCGGCAAGATAGAGCTGCGACGGTCGATTGATATACCCATAATAGCTCTCAAACTCCTTCCAAAACTCGGGATCGTTTCGAGCAGAGTTGTGAGCAGCTTCCAGCTCGTTCAGACAATCGACCAGCGACTCCGGAACATACTGTCCACCAAACTCCCCAAAGCGTGCAGGGAGCGGGGAGGTGGCATTCGCAGGAGCGGCCTTTTGTACTTTCGGTACCGAGTTTGTCGAAGTCGATCGCAAGGACTTGGTCGATGACGCAGCAACGTTACTCCTCCCACTGATCTCTGAACAGTATTTCTGGACGGCAGTCGCAATCTCCTTTGGGTCCTTTCCAGCACCCTCGATCACGCTGACAATTCGAGAGCCTACGACTCCTCCATCTGCGCCAGCCTTTGCGACGTATTCGAAGTGGTCTCGAGATGAGATACCAAATCCGACGACGAGCGGCACAGACGTGCACTCTTTCACCCGTGCCACCAAAGCTGGCAGAGAGTCGCTCATCTTGACTGTATCGCTCGATCCTGTAGTCCCCATCCTAGAGACTACATAGATGAAAGAGTCCGCAATCTCTGTGAGAAACTTGATTCGTGAAGGCGAAGTCGACGGCGCGATGAGTGGCACATAAGAAATGCTATTCAAGGACGGGTCAATGAACAAATCTGTACTGAACGAAGAAAAGGAACGGATAGAGAGAGTACGGACTCTTCTTGTGCACATTTGTCGCGGAACTGGACAGCTTCTTCTGGCGGCAAGTCGACGACGATGAACCCGTTCGCACCTGCCTCTTGGGCGTCCTTGACCGCCTTCTCCTCACCATACGCCAACAGGGGATTATAGTAGCCTTTGTAAAACCCTCAGTAAATACAAACCAATATCTCCCTGCGAGGACTCTGCTTACCCATGAGGACGATGGGGATCGTGACCCCCTCCTTCCGAGCCGTCCGAACATACTCCAGACAATCGGTGAACTCCACTTGATTCGCCAACGCGACCTA
>WSTO01000298.1:0-15804 GCA_019627685.1 Serendipita sp. 399 | reverse complement strand
AAGGCCGATGAGATACAGACCAAGGTCGCTTTAAATGAGACAAAGCAAGCCAATTTGGCGGTGTGTACCAAGAGCCTAGACATAAGGGCCCACCCTGTTCGGTAAAATAACGATGCTCAACGATATCACGCTCGCGTCCAGAAGCGATCCAGAGAGCGGCTCCAGTCATAAGCATTGGCCATAGCTCGGATGTTGCAAAGAACGGACTGCAAAACATCGAATCCTCGCCACTGACAAAGCCGGAAACACCCTATAATGAAACTTTCTATGACGTTGGATATCTTTGTACTCGTGAATGCTCTCTTTCACTTCGTCCTGGCGGGTATTTGGTCGCGGCCGCACCCCGTCCGTCCTTTCAATGTGGAATCCATTCTAGCTGCAACACGGATTTGTTGAATGTTGATGGGATAGTAATCATTCTTATGCTTCCAGGTATGGACTCTTTGTGATTGTGTACCGAGTCAAACCAGCTAAACAGAGCTTTGATGGGTATAGATCCCTCTCGGTACCTTCGAACACTACTCGCCTATCAAAATTTTCTTTCCTACTACCCGCAATAAACCCTAGCGTATCAGGCCGTAAGACCCTTGTGAAGATACGTATGCAGGGATCCCTTCGATTCCAAAATCGTCCTAAATGCGACGATTGATCCCCTTCGTAAGCTCATCTCAGTACCATAGAAACAATTTGACTTATCTCTTCTCACCTCTTTTGGCCTTTAGGGGTGCAAATATCGCCGATAATGGTCCAACAATCAGCGGCAGTATTTGACACGGATTGAAGGATTCAAGTAGGGGTTCAAGACGTAGCAACCCAAGTTATTCCTACTGGGTTGGTGATTATTTATGTATCCCTCGTATATGCATCGATTCTTTCCGGCATGAGGGCCTCCCTGTATAGGAAGGAAAACTCTGGATTTGCGAACGCTTAAACAGTTCCCCACCTCTGCACGGTCGTCTAGGTCATTTCTTTACACCTTCTGTCACCAACTCGATCCGCAATGAAGCCCTACGCTCTGCTCCTCTTACTGTGGGCCCCTGCGCTAGTCACTGCTCAGTTTGGTCTTCCCGTCTGCGAGTAGCGTATATGCAATCCGGCGGTCAAATTCATCTAATGATAGAAAAACAGGTGCTGGCGCCGCATGGGATGGTATTACCAAATGCGAGGAGGGTATCCGATGCCTCCGTATCAATAACTGTAGGTATAACATCATTTCTGGACTCGTTTCACGGCCTTACAATCTCCCAGATGTTTCTCTCTGTATCCCTGAGCACCAGACGACTCTTGTAGGGAATGCTACATCTTCAGCACCCCGCGCAACGGGAGCCTAATTCTGGTCTCAATAGGAGCTATATAGCTCAGGCTCGCATTAGCGATCAGAATGGGCCATGCGATTCTTGTACTTCCCAGTCGCGAGTCACTTCAGTTGTATATCCAAGCGCTTGAAAAATTGTCTTCGGATACGTTTTCTTAGTGGTTTCACGTGATCCTGTTTTGCACTCCACGTCTGATTTCCAGTCGAGCCCTCACTAGCGGGTACGAGTCTTGCCGAATCCGGGGTCGGGGGATGATAAACCCCCACATTCACGCTTGAACTCGTACTACATCCTTCTGATCTACACCCACCATCATTTTTGACCATGTCTGATATCAAAGTTGACGGATTCCAAGTCAGTGAGATCTTGGAAAACGCAAAAGTCGCCTGCTGACGATTATCTCTGCTGGAATGCTTGTCCTTCCAGTCCTCTGTGCACCTCGCCGCCATCGCCGAGGCAGTTGCTTGCATGTCTGACGCGGAGAAAAAGTCTCAGATGCAAAAGGTTTGTAGCCACAATTTTGGTTCCCTTTCAGCGAGGCAGTCGAGTTGACAATCTTTGCTCATGTTTCTTTCGTGGTTGGGCTCTGAAATAGGTAAACGGCGTCTTCCAATTTCAAATCAAGAATGCAGAGGGAAAAGAGGAAAACTGGACAATCGACCTCAAGAAGGATGGTACTATCTACAAAGGCCCAGCGAAAGGAAAGGCTGATGTCACCATTATCGTATCTGGTGAGTATAATGAGCCTGAGAGTGAGATGGAGAGAAATAGTCACGCTGAGCAAACTCTTTGCGTTCTAGACGAAACATTTGTGCAACTTGCAGAAGGCAAACTCGATGGCCAAAAGGCGTTCATGACCGGAAAGCTAAAGACC
Organism: Serendipita sp. 399; assembly: GCA_019627685.1. Classification (NCBI taxonomy): domain Eukaryota; kingdom Fungi; phylum Basidiomycota; class Agaricomycetes; order Sebacinales; family Serendipitaceae; genus Serendipita; species Serendipita sp. 399. The sequence continues at coordinate 13,614 of WSTO01000298.1, read as the reverse complement.
AAGGGAAACATGATGCTCGCGACAAAACTTGGACCGGTACTCGCAACAGCGAAGCCCAAGGCCAAGCTATAGGGAGCCGAGACCACATTCTACTGGTGCTCTTCGCGTATTTTCCCCTTTGATATCTAAGAGCTGTGTGATCTTATTCGTCTTAATTCGCTATGCTTGGGCTGGAAACAAAATAGTGAAATAGGATAACCGACTATTACAAGAACGAGGTACAGCGTCCTGGAATGACCATCGTGACTGAATATCGTGAGGTGGGTATGGATTTATGCGTGAATCGTGTGAGCTAGAACAGTGTTCCGAATAAGCCCTGCTGCTTTTTAGTTTGGTTCGTTTGAGAATCCTTGCGAAGGTCTACGAATGATTGGAGTTGAATCATGCACTGAATCGAAGACGCGTTGAGCGGGCGGGCTATTATGCAACGGCCGGAATCACGCACCTGCTCTAGCTTGTCCTTTCTATCCTGCAAGTCTAGGTGTCGCCTGATTGCAGGGTTCTCCCGTGCAAACTTCTGAACCTCACTCCGATCGAGATCATAGATCAACCTAGAGTCGATCTCGCGAGGGAACTAGAGTAGCCATTTAGCTGGGAGAAGAAGGAAGAGTGGAAATACGTACTTGATAGAAGAACTGATCCAGCAACTCGATATTGATGAAGAGCGTGCTCATGTAGGCAAGCTTATCAGCAACGACATTGAGGAAAATTTCCGGGCACATAGAGTCCTTTTCCGGACCGATTTTGCACGTTTTGGACTTGATTGCCGTCAATCGAAGCCGCAAGGCCGCTAAGCGGTCGGTATACAAGAGTGCGTGACGGGCTGGATGAGAAAGAGCAAAGCAGTCAGCGGTATTCGTCAGGGCCTCTAGAGCAGCGTACCTTCAAGAACTTGGGCCGGGCTGTATCGGTAATCGATGGGTTCTTCAACATCTTGCGTTGAAGTTCCCTTCCGGATGGCCTCCTTCTTTCGTTCTTCCTCCCTCTTCTCTCGTGCTCGAACATAGTCCATCAGCCCCCGCAATCGTCGTGCACCTCCTATCCTGTTCTTAATCTCCGCAATTCGACCTTCCAGCATCGTAATCTCCTTCTCAAAAAGGGTGACGCTCTTCTCCTGGCCGATTCCCCACTCTCTTAAATCTACATCTACATCATGCTTGAAGGGCTTGATAGCGTTTTCGACTTGATCACTGGTGATGGTGAGGTATTGCCGTAAAATACCATGAGAGAGCTGCAGAATACGTTCGGCATATTCAGGATGGTGGTTCATTGGCTCAGTCGTAACGATGTTGTCGATGAGAGCTCGAAGGCCCTCAGCCACCAGAGCGGTGCTATCGCGCCCAACGCCGCTCTTGGTCAACAAGCTACTGGCAGCGTCCAGTTTGTGTCGCCAGTAAGCCTCGACGTCTTTCAGCTCGCGTTGCGTCGGCAGATCCTTTGCTCCAGGGGTAGTCGAGGGCGACTTCCCTCCAAAGTAGCTGGAGGACGCAGTTGCTCCTGAAGCCGGTTCGATGGCGAGCGCCTTTTTGAGATCTCCAGCCGCGAGATAGTTGAGCTCTCCATTAGATAATCGCTTATCCGACCAGTATATACCCTCCAACACCCCCATTATCTTTTCGTCAAGCATATTCTTCACTCGTTCACGAACGGCTGGTTTACTGAACTGTCCGGCATAAGCGTTGAACTTTGCCTGAATAGGACTGTCAGAAACAGTACAACACATGGTAAAGAACACACCTTGAGGGCGTCGACTGTCTCAGCTACGTAGCTCTCCGCACTTATTCGACGGTCGTTGTACTGGACTTTGAACTGGTAACTCGCCTCTTCCAGCTCTAATTGAACCGAGTTCCTGATCGAGTGTAGTGACCCTGACATACTACTCTCCAATACCTGTTCCAATCTCTGCCGTAAATTGTCTGTGCCCACAATTATTGGGGATTTCTTTCCCTTGCCATCGACGGGACCCTCAGGATAAAAGTGTTCTCGATTCGCTCTGAAGAACGTCTCTTCCCTCCGTATCACTGCGGTCTTCAGATCTTCCTCCTCCCCTCTTTTGCCCCGCTTTCTATCTGCTGGTTTCGTCACAACCCCAACATACCCGAGGCCCAAAGGGTACCTGTTGCCCCTAAGGATCTCTGCACCTATTTGTGGGTCCACGAGATCCATCTTTGTGATGACGCCCATCGTCCGCAGTCCAAGAGGGTCAACTCTTCGGCTCGCTCGCAACGCAGGCGAATTGGCGAGATCTACGTCCGCGGCACAGACGGCGAGAATGACGTTTGGTTCCTTGATGTACTTCTCGCATAATGCTTCGATCCGTGTCTTCAATTCCTCGGGTTGATCAATGTTGGATATTTGGATGTAGCCGGGCAAGTCGATGAGAGTGAGGTCAGGGACATCAGGGGAATAGATATGTAGGTGGATTGGGTTGTCTGAGACGCATTGCTCGGCAGGTACAGAGAGATTCAAATCCGTAAGGGTTTTCTGGATGGAGGAGAAGGACGTAATGTGCCTCAGGTTGAGGTCTGGGAAGTCGCCATACGGTTCGGTATTAGGGGTATGAATAAGTGTAAGTTCGATCGGACGGCGAGTGACCATGTTGTGTCCTCTGAGGTTGTCCATGTTAGTATCTTCAGAGAGGACGAATACTCGAGCCGCTCACTTTGGTAGGAATTCCTTGCCAACAATAGCCTCTAATACACTGCTTTTTCCGCTGCTTTGACTCCCAATAACGACAATACTGGGTAGGATAAGTGTATCGGATTGGTCAATTGACTGCAGGATGGCCCGAATAGCAATCAACTTCTTCGTGAGTGAAAGTAAGTCCGCTGCGGGTGAAGCATCGCGACCGGATTTGAGTTCCTGCTCCTCGTCTTCTTCGTTGTCGTGCGCTGCTTTGGAACGGGCTGCAGCAGCTCCTACTGCCGCCGCTGCGACAGCACCCTTACCATCTTGAGGAGGTTTTTCCGACTTGTTTGACCCTGAATCTTCACCTGAATCTCCATTTGAAGAGCCAGAGGAAGATGAACCCCCAAGGGACTTGAGGGTATTGCCAATTCCAGCGATCCATTCTGGGGTCTCCATATTTTGAATACTTGCAGCAACAGAGTCATAGGCATTGGAGATACCCTCAGAAGCGCTGTCTACTGTTCCTTTGGCACTTTTCCGAAAAGTATTCAAGGCTGAACCTGCCGAAGCAAGATACGGAGAGACCGTTTCCGAAGCTGAATCATAGAAGTCTGCGGCCGTGTCTTGAATATCTGACAAAATGGTATTCGTTTGTCTCCTGAGTTCTGGATTGGAAGATACATAAAGGTTAGCCACCAAATGCAGAGTCGTTTCAGTCTGCCTTACCTTCTAGCTTGTAGTTCGCGTAGCCAAATGCTCCAGCTCCTACTCCCACTCCTGCTATGGGTACCCTGAACGCCCTTGCTACGAATCTAGGAAGAGCGGAATAGCTCAACGCACGGACATGAACACTTCGCCATGCCCGTGGAGAATTGGGAGCCCTGAAACGCGGTCGGAGCGGCGTCAACAAAGTGACATTAGGGGATGAGCTGTATGCTCTCGAAGCATTCTTCTGTGCAGCTTGTATTTGTAGAAGAGGCTGCCTCAACGTTGTGCGCCGACCAACTTTCGCAGCAGAGCGAATCATCCACCCGTAGAAGGTCCAAGTCGATGTCGAAGCTTCCAATAAAGTTTTAAGAGATAGATACGAGGTCAAGTCGTCGATGTCGTGGTGACGCGCCTTATCGGCAGGGGCTACGATAATGTGATAGTGAGGCTGGGTTAGCTCAGCTCTTGACCCTCGACCACACGTTTTCCTCTTACAGCGACGCGTTTTAAGCCACGGTTCGCTTCGAGGGTTTCTCTCCTGACTACTAGAACTGAGTCTCTACAGTACAACGCGTCCTTACTCGGGCTTTGCGCCTCAACATTTCCTTCTTCCTCAGGAATATACCTCCTCAGCTGTCTACAGATTGGCTCAGAATATCGTAATCAGTAAACACAATGTCATTCGCGCCAGCACCAATACCAACTCTCCCAATCTCCTCCGGTACGGCGGGCCAAGCGGCCCACATCGCATCCCTCACTGCCCAACTCGAAGAGCTCGTCTCCCGAAACAATCAGCTGACTCAGCATATGCAAGAGGAGCGAGCAGATTTTGAGCGACGTATCAAGGCGGAGCGGCAACGAGGGGACTCGGCAGTTCGACAGTTGCAACAAGCAAACGAGCAAGAGGTTCAGGAATGGAAGAACGCGTGTGAATCCGTGCGTAGCATTCTTCCTGTTTAGTATCTCAAGTGTATCATATGCTGAAATCCACTTGCACACCCTTAGCTCTGTGTCGCGTCCAAACATGCCTCAATGACAATGGCATACGCCCATTCAGTGACAAAGCATGACCTCCTTGTTGTCACGCAGCAATATGAGGATCTTCAGGTACAACTCGGGGAGCGAGAGATGGAGCTATTTATCGCCAACGGTAGCATAACCGATCTCTCAGTAGGTGCTGAATCGCCCTTTGGCATCGCAAATAATGATATTCTACCTAGTATCAAATCGAGGATCTAGAACGAAGTAATTCAAGAAGGGTCCGGGAGCTTTTGTTGGAGGTCGACGCTACACATGCGGAACTTGACGCTGTTCGGGCAAGTCTTACTGCCACTCGAACGAAGATATCTGTAAAGGACGACGAAAGACTGTCCGACATGAAGGTAATTCCACTCATCCCCTTTCTCCAACGTTATAAGCTGACACGCCGCGATAGAAACGATTACACGGTACCATTGCGGAGAAGGACGAGCTAGAGGAACGGCTAGATAAAGTACAATCTGAAATTTTGGTTTTGGAGCAGGCATGCGAGCGTCTTCGTCTTGAATGCAAAGACGAGAAGCGAGAGAAGAAGGAACTTGAGCGAGAAATGAGAGAGCTCAAGGACCAGGTATGTCACCTATTTGGAGGACCACCCTTCTTGCTTACTTGAGAGTAGGTCTCGGATTGGAAGCGTCTTGAGGGCAAAGAGGCCGACTCTCTGAAGGAAATGAAGAAACAAGTCCGAGAATTGGAGGTCAGCCTCTCGAGCGAACAAAGTCGCGTGGAAGAACTGGAAAAAGAGAATTCCCGGCTCCGGAAAGAATCAGCGAAGGAACGATTACGACTGGAAAAGGAGAAAGAAGATGTCATAAGAGAGAAGGATGAAGTCAGACAGGCTCTTAGAGATGTCAAGAAGGAACTTCGAGAGTCCAGGAAAGCTGTAGAAGTGACAGAAAAGGAGAACCTTCCGGAATCTCTTTTGACTACTTCGAAGGCAAAGAAGGCAACCAAACGTCCGAGAGAAGAGAACGATGTCCTTGAGGACGAAGATGGAAGGGGCGCTACGAAAAAGGTACAGTACGCACGCTATGTCCGCATCGAACCTTGTTTCCTGACCGATATCAAGCCCAAGCCTTCAGAAGATGTCGACAAGGCGGCATCGAAAGCTCGGAAGTTGGCCAAGGCAGCGGAAAGGGCTACCTCACCAGATCTTGAGACTGCTGAAACCGAAGATCCACCGAAAAAGACCAAAAAACCGTTCAAACCGGCACAACGCAAACCAGTGGTTGACGCAGATGGAGAGAGTGAAGACATGGACACCAAACGTGCCAAGTATTTCGGGCTCAATCTGGGGGATCAGGCTAAAGGCAAACCCTTGAAGAGTCAGAGCAAGTCCGTGATAAAGGGAGCCTTGGGTGATACAAGTGACGAGGAAGCCACGTTGAATCAACCGCCACCAGTTAAAACGGCTCCAAAGGACAAAGCGAATGGCGCTTCAAAGGCCACGACTTCGAAAAGCAAATCGAAAGCGAAGGCCTTAGCACCTCTGGATAGCGAAGAGGGGGAGATCTTCGATGTAGACGCTGTTTCCAGTACCGATGAGGACGAAGATGACCAGGTCAAGGCTGCTGAGAAAAAACCTACGAAAACCAAGAAGGCGACGGGCGTTGGTGCCACCAAACAGCGTAAAGCCGCAAAGGAGAACCCTCAAGAGCAAGCGAAAGCCGGCAAACAATTACCAACGACCGAAGCGGAGAAGCCTAAGAAGCGAACGTTGAACCTGCTTGCTGGAGCTGGAGCCGGTGCCGGAGGAGGGATAAGCAGCTGGTGGGACAACGTCAGTGCTTTCTTGGCCTGCTTTTTATCCTGTACTTACTTGCGTATCAGCCGGGACAAAATCTCTTCAATATTCCTACCACATTGTCGTCACCCGAAAAGGGTGAACCTACGATACCTCGTTCAGTCTTCCAGTTTGGAAAAGGGAGATAAGATCGCCTAGTCTTTGTAAATGATATGTAACTCTAGCTACGCTGGTCGGATTCTCTCTGTGCTGTTTACCTGTTCTGTGGTTTTTAGCCGGCCATTGCCGGAAATGTCGAAACTTGAACCCGGTCACCCCGTAATTTTTGTATCCTAGATCGCAATGGTGACGATAACGATTGAATCGTCTAAAAAGAAGATTTCTAGAGCTCCAGATTTACCGTATAACGTCGTATTTCCTGACCCAAACCTCGCAACCATCGCAGACGTGAAAAAGCTGCTGAGCGTGAAATACCCAAAGGTGAGCATAAAACGACAGCATTATTAGACAATGCCTCTCGAATTAAGTGCTAATTCTCAATCGCGTGTTTCTTTCTGTAGTTTCCTGTATCTCGCCAACGGTTGACGCTTCCTCCAACATCCCCAGACGGTAAAGGCCGCCCTCTCAAGGACACGGAAAGCCTTACCGCTGCTGGTCTCGAGAATGGTGGAACACTTCACTTGAAGGATCTTGGGCCGCAGTTTAGTTGGACGACGGTGTTCTTGACAGAATACGTGAGTTGCAACGGGTTCGCCCAGCTACCTTCGAGCTCACAGATAGTCTCCTTGATTGCTATCGCCTTTATTCGATCTTCCAGGCGGGTCCGATCCTCATTCACTTTCTCATCTACAACTACTTTCCTTGGGACGTCACGTTTCAGAAGAGCAAAATGCAAACGTAGGATCACGGTCGTCCCTGTCTCTATTCCCTCACAATCGCACTGACAACTCACATCACCTCTAGCTTTGCCTATTGGATGTTTATCCTTCACTTTATCAAACGAGAACTAGAAACAATTTTGTGAGCAAATGTTTGACGCAACCCCCCATTTCGCAACTTACCGACGCTACGTCAGTGTCCACCGCTTCTCGCATGCCACTATGCCAGCCTTCAATATCGTTAGAAAGTAAGTAGAGTTAGCGGAGTCACGATAAAGAGGAATCCTAATTGTGCCATTTCAACAGTTCGGCTCACTATTGGCTTTTGGCCGGGATCATGTCTGCTGTTTCAATCTATGGACCCTGGAACTCCCATCTTCGTTTGGCCGGCTCGGGTTCTTGGAGAGACGAAGATTGGTTTTTGTGGGGTTGTGCAGCGGCGTGGACAGTGAGTACTTGCAACTTCCCAATCATTTTCTGTGTGGCTGACTGATCCCTCTGAACAGGCCTGTGAGCTCATGAATCTTTCCACACACTTGACTCTACGCTCCCTCCGACCGGAGGGATCTGGTAAAAGAGGCATCCCACATAGCTGGCTATTCGATACCCTCAATGTGGGTAAACTACTTCACGAGACTCCGAGTCCTCACCCTTCATAATCTAGGTTTCATGTGCCAATTATACCACGGAAATCGCTGGATGGCTTATCGTCTGCGTGATGACGGGAGACTTGTGGAGTAAGTCCGCGGCACATCTGCACGGAGAATCTCTCTATTCATCACGCTAATACTATTTCCGTGTCTTTACAGCCATGATATACGTTCTTACCGGCGTGATTACGATGACAAAGTGGGGTCTGGCGAAACATGCTCGTTATCGAAAAGAATTCGACGACTACCCAAAGTCTCGAAAAGCCCTTTTCCCCTTTATTCTGTAAACCACAAACGTTTGGACTTTAATCAAGCCAGTCATTCTTCTAAAAAGAAATTGCCATCCGAATATTCTGGAATGGATATAGGAAGTATCCCTGTCTATTCACCGTATTGTGACCTGAAATGGACAATTACTAAGGATGAAAAATAATCGCCTCTTCGTTTTCGCTATTAGTCTCTCTTCCTCTACGTTCGTTGGCGCTCCATGTAGGTGAACACCGATGATCTTTAGCTGAGGAAATAACGATGGCAGCTTTCCGGCATAGAGGGAAAGGAGATGTACGAGCTGATCACCTGTGTCTGCCCACCGAGCGTCAGCTTTGATGGACAGCTCGACGAGGCTTGTAAACGACTGTTGTGCAAAGAATGTCCCTAATACCCTGCATCCATCATCCCAGATCTCTATAGACCTAGGGTTGAGGCGTGTCTGCGCCAAGTATTCGGGCTTGCCAAATGAGCCTTTAAGGGAGAGATGCCTCAAATTCGGAGCGTCGACTTGAACGAGACCGGGCCATGAGCCAGAGAGCGCGAACTGCTCAAGTCGTGAAAGCTGGATGGGGTTGTATTCGGTTCCGGGACCTGATTCGGCTCCGGGAATATCAAAGGCATTGTCGAGATCCTCTGACAATACGATAAGCTCGCTTAGGACGGAGGGGGGAAACGCCGAGATATACTTCGACTTTACCCTCAAAGTCTGAAGTTTGAACTTCCAGTCGACTTGCGTTCGAATGGTGTCCATGTCGCTATACCCACTGGCGTCCCAGGTGAGTTCTTTGAGCTTTATGAAGGACGAGAAAAGCTTCACTAGGAAGCGAATTGAGAGGACAGGGTCGCTATAGGACAGCTTGAATCTCGTAAGATTTTGGAATATGTACTTGAATGACTCTGGATCGAAAGTGGGTACCCTATCTGGGGCCCAAGTGAGCCTCAGAGTTGGAAGTATTCGACTACTGACTGGAGTCGGCTGTAGGACCTGGGTAAGTAAGGAGGGAAACGTCATATTGTTCTTCCACGAATAAAAATATTTTAGGTTCTCAAGAGGAGGGATATTCCTAAGGACGTTGGCTATCTCCAAATCCCCACCAAGGGGGGTTGAAAAGATGAAAAGCCCAGAGCACTGCTTACGAAATAGATACCACGGTACGCATTCCCAATGATCCACCAATATTCTTGGTTGAAAGATTTGGACATGAAAGTGGAAATGGGCGTCATTGATCAAAGCCAATGCCATGGAAAGGCCCACTGCGTTATGAACGCAGTAACCTGATTGGCTTTCAGAAGGGTATTGAAACCGCTTGCAGCTCACTCCGTCTCGTAGCACGATTTTACGAGGTAGTGAGCGATCAGCAGCTACCAAGTCCCGCCAGTATCGACAGGTGAGTCGAACGATGCGAGTAGACACGGAGTTCTCGGCGAGGATACGAAATATATCCTGTAAAATTTCGGGTGGTAGACGAAAAATGGCAGAATCGCGCGACTGCAAGGGATAGCGAGCGTCCATTCTGAAGAGTGAGATGATTAACGGTCAGTAGGAATAGAAATGTAAGAAATAACGTAGTTTATGGATGATTGCGAGTAAGCTTACCCTGTTCCAACCAGTGGATTGGCCACTTATCCGAAAGTCTTGATGTGGGACTGTTCAAGAGAGGATCGCAAGGAGAATGTCACGCCGTCGATGGGTTCTCTGGAGGCATATGAGTGCGTACTAGTGCCAAAAATACTTTATTCAAGCTAATTGTATGTCCAGAAAACTGCTACCCATTCGCGCATTTTGTGCAGGCCGATCCGAACAATCACTTTTAATTTACCATATTGAGACGAGATACGGATGACTACTAAAGACGTCTGAAAGTACCTGCTTTGTCTGCTCTACAGCTTGTTCTTCTTTTATCCTCCCTGGTGAGTGATACAGGTGGATATCAAGAGTCTTCAATTGAGGGAACGATAATGAAAGACTTTCGGCATGGAAGGTAAATAGGTCTACGAGATCATTGGTTGTCTCTGCCAATCGAAATTCGACCTTGATTGAGAGCTTGGCTAGATTCGTAAACGACTTTTGCGCGAAGAGCACCTCCAGTTCTTCCCCGCAACCAGAATCCCAAATCTCTATCGACGTCGGGTTCAGCGTGGTCAGCGCCAGGTATTCAGACTGGCCCCTGTAGCCTGTAATAGCGAGATGCTGCAGATTTGGAGCGTCGACTTCGACGAGGCCAACCCATGAACCCAACTCTGTGAAGTGAGTAAGCTGAGGGAGGTGATATCTCTCGTATTTGATCCCAGAACGAGGCCTTGATTTAAGTTCGCCAAGTCCATGACGACGAGTCAATACGGTGAGCTCGCTCAAGACAGAAGGAGGAAAAGCCGAAAGGATGTTGGAAGTTACAGTTAATGATTGAAGCCTCACTCTCCACTGTGCTTGACTTCGAAGGATTCCTGTGTCTATACGAGCACGCCAACCGACTATCCAGGTGAAATCCTCTAGCCGTCGAAATGACGAAAGGAGCTTCACTAGAAAGTCGACGGGGATGGAAGGGGTGGATTGGAGAGTGAGTGTCCTGAGATTCTGAAATATAGGTTTGAATCGTTCTAGATCAAAATTCGGTGTGCCGGCAGGAACCCAGTCGAGACCTCTCAAGGTGGGACTGTTGACCGAGATTGCTGATACAAGAGTTGGAAAAGTCGACGGAAATATCATTCCAGTATGAAAGGAAGAGATTTGCTCGAGACTTCGGAGAGGTGGAAGGTTCTCTAGGATGTTGGCGACTGCTTGGTGGAGAACAGAGGAAATCCGATGAATGAAGAGGGCAGTGCATTGCATTTCGAATAGATGCCATGGAACATCTTCCCAGCCCCATTTTGTTATTGGCTCTTCGATTTCGATAAGAAAATGGAACCGGGCGTCCTGAACGAATTCCAACGCCTCCACCAGTCCCCATAGAGTATGTACACAGTAATCGCACTGTGTATCGTGCGGATAGTGGAAATATTTGCAGTTTATTCCAGATCGTAATGAAATTTTACGAGGCAGCGTACGATCTGCCTCCACCACTTTCCGCCAGTATCGACAAGTGAGTCGAATAGGGCGTATAGACGTGGAGTCTTCCGCTACGATACGGAATATGTTCTGGTAGAGTTCGATTGGAAGGCGATTTATGGTGGGAACTTGCGTCCGCGAAGCATGGCGGGCGTACATTCTCGATGGATGAGACATCCAATATGCTACAGGCGCAAAAAACTCAGTAACAATGAATATTATGGGTGATTGAAAACATATTCACTGTGTTTGAACACTTAGTCTGCTCGTCAGTCCGAAAGTCCTGATCAGGTGTGAGGTCAACGAGAGTCGCTAAATAGGAAGCCATTGCGCCGTCAATGACTCCGGAGCATGACAGGAGCCATAAGGTTACCAGTGATACCAAGTAAATCGAGTTGCAAGGGATCGAATAATGACTATATCAGTTCTATTCTACCATATGGAGACGAGATACGAAAGGTTACCGAAGATGCTCAAGAGTGCCCGCTTTGTTTTCTCTGCAACTCTTGCTTCTTCTGCGTCCCCCGGTTTGTGGCGTAGGTAGAAATCGATGGTCTTCAATTGAGGAAATGACGATGAAAGATTGTCGGCATGGGCGACAATAAGGTGTATGAGACGATTGGCTTTATCTGCCCATCGAACTTCGACTTTGATCGAGAGTTCGACTAGATTCGTAAATGACTTTTGCGCGAAGAACACGGATAACACGCTGCCCCCTCCGTCATCATATATTTCTATGGATGTCGGGTTGAGCTTAGTTCGCTCCAGGTATGTGTGGTTGCCGAGCGAGCTCATGAGGGAGAGGTGCCTTAGCTCTGGAGCGTCCACTTTGACGAGACAAAGCCAATTGTCTCTCGCGCTGAGGTGAGCAAGGCGCGGAAGGTGATACGGCACAGCAGAGAGATCAATTGGATGGATGCCAAGCTCAGGATTACACGTCAATATGGCAAGCTCGCTCAAGAGTGTGGAAGGAAAGGCCGAAAGGAGGTTAAGTGGGACACTCAAAGATCGAAGCTTTACCTTCCAATCCACTCGATCTCGAATAAAGGCTCCGTCTGTACCAAGATGCGAATTGACGCTCCAGGTGAATTCCTCTAATCTTTGAAACGAGGAGAAAAGCTTGATCACGAAGTCGGAGGGGATGTGAAGGTAGTAGCACAGGGTGAAGCTTGTAAGATTTTGAAATATACATCCGAATTGTTCTAAATCAAAGGTCGGCGTGCGTTCTGGCATCCATGTAAGAGTACGTAGGGTGAATTTGACACTCGAAATTGGACGTATGAGGGATAACATCATGTCAGTTTGCGATGACGAGAATTGCTGGAGGTTCCGGAGGGGAGGCAGGTTCTGAAGGATGTTGGTGACGAATCTGCGAAGATCTGAACGAATTGTTTCGATGAAAAACCCAGAGCACTGCTTCTCGAATAGACCCCACGGTAGGTTCTCCCAGTTCTCCAGCTCTGATGGCCGGTTGATTTCGAGATGGAAGTGGAAATGTGCGCTGCGAATACGTCCCAATGCACTGAGGAGTTCGTTTTGGTCGTGGACGCAATAATTCCATTGTTGGTCGTATAGATGCTGGCATTTCGCATAGTATGCATTCTGTCGCAACGCGATTTTGCGAGGTAACGTAGGGTCCGCCTCGGCCGCGTCTCGCCAATAGCGACAAGTGCGTCGAATGTTGCGCGTAGACGTGTAGCGCTCCGCAACTCTACGAAATATCTCCTGTAGAAGCTCGATGGGAAGGCGAGATATAGGAGAATTAAGTGTCTGCAGCGACCGGTGAGTGTTCATTTCGAGAGAGACGAATTGGTTTGCTACGGAAAGAAAATAGTCAGAAATGATGAATGCTACGGATGATTAGAGATATATTCACCACGATTTAGGCCTCAATCTCCCCGTCAACCCGAAATTCCAAATCTGGTTCGGGGGCAAGCTTTGTCAATGCAATGTTCTATGGCTGAACGATATATGGGCTGTAAAAACTCCAGTCATAATGGGCTAGTTCGAATACGATCTGAGGATATGTGAGGTAACTGACAGCAACGGTGATGTCTTCATCCTACAGAACTTTGACGTCGTACATTTTCTAAGTTTTTAGCCTGCCATCTATTCACCCGCCTATTTGTCCCCCCTCACTCGTCCCCTCCTATTCCCATCATCTTTCTGCGTGTCCTATTTCCACGCAGCAACGTAGTGGCGCCCGCGCTCCCCCTCTTCCTCCTCCTTGCTTGACGGTAGTCGACATTCTTACCAAAAGAGACCGTTTCATGATATTGATACAAGATACGGAGAAGTATCGAGGATTTTCGCCAGTTTCTGCTTTGCTTCCTCTGCGACGAATTCTTCTGGATCTGGAGTATGGAGGCGAATATCGAGGTTCTCTAACCGGGGAAATAGGGACGAGAACTCCACGATATGGACTGAAAATAAGTGTACGAGATTATCGACTTCTTCCTCCCCTTGAATATCGACTTCGATGCAGAGGTCGATCAGGTTTGTAAATGTTCTTTGTGCGAAGAGAATCGCTAGTACTTCGCCCGAATGGGCATCCCAGATATCCATAGAAATCGGGTTGAGCGTTGTCTTCGCCAAGTAGTCGGGGTCGCTCCACGAGCCCGTCAGAGAGAGATGCCTCAACTGGGGAGCATC
>WSTO01000297.1:0-12705 GCA_019627685.1 Serendipita sp. 399 | reverse complement strand
CGCTGCTTTGACCGCGACGTTTGGCATTTACTTAGTCTCCTCGCTCCTCTACCGCGATCCATGGCATATGTTCACAAGTCTGCCAGCGTACTTGGCCCTTGCTCCCAGCTTCACTAACGTTCTCAACGTTTATGCCTTCTGCAACTTGTAGGTCACCTCTCTGAAATTTCTTATTACTGGCTGACCCCAGATTTAGGCATGACGTTTCCTGGGGTACCAAAGGAAGCGACAAGGCCGACCCTTTGCCGTCTCTGTCGTCGAACAAAGGGAAAGATGATGCTCCGGCTACGGTCGAAGATGTTGAAAAGCCACAAGAGGATATTGATATCGCATTCCAAGAGACGGTGGACCGAGCCGTGAAGAAGCCCGAGGCCAAGGAAGTAGATGAGAGGCCTACTATGGATGTGAGTCGACTAGCTTCCCAATCTTTACTCTTCTGGTTAATGTTTGTTTGCAGGATTCCAACAGGACCTTCCGTACCCGCCTCGTGATTTGTTGGATGCTCTCAAACGCCTTCCTGGCCGTCCTTATCGAGAATATCAATGGTCCTCGACCAGCTGGAGTCTCAGATGCAGAGATCGATTTACAACTCCGCCGAAGACAGAACACCTACTTCAAGTTTATCCTTTGGGCCACGTTCGGTCTCTCCTTTGTGCGCTTCCTTGGAGTACGTATATTTTTAAGGGTTTTGGAGGACTATCTGGCTGACGAGCCCTTTGCAGTGCTTATATTACTTCGTAAGAAGGAATATTTTCCGCTGGTTCCGAAGGAACTAGCGTATTTCATCCTCGACATTCCTATGCACATCACCATGTTAATCTTTCTTGTTTTTCGTTAATCGTAGACATTCTCAAACAGAGATTTGAACATTTCGCTGTATTCACCTGATTATCATGTTTGCGCGCGATTCCTATTGAGCTTGACAAACGGAATGTCTTTGTGTTATTCTTGGTTAATAATGGAGGTTCTTTCGAGTGCGCCATCCAATTGATCGGCGCTCTTGGGGTGTGAGCGTCTCTAGTGCTGTGTGCGCAGTTTTGTTCCACGCCATGTCATATCTCCCAAGATTTCTCCAAAACCGAAGTTCGAACGGCTACGAAATGGGAAGTAGAGGCTATCAACAACTTAGTAACGAGAGTTTGGAAGAGACTATTCACATGAGGCGGAAGCAAACTCCAAGCCGGTGTCGGCGGATAACAGCTTGGGCGTTGTTACCGACGGTCTTGCTCGTCTTACTGTTTATTATCAATAGCAGGAAGGAGATTGCCCATATGTCTACTGCCGTCAAGTGCAAGTTTGCCGTCCAAGGCTTGAATTTTCGGCATCCCATTACGAATTCCTCTACGATTGACGACGACGATGATGACGATGATGACTATTACTGGGCGCGTATAGTAAAGCCCAGTGAGCTTATGGACATGCTTAATACCACTCACCCGCCGAATTCCCGTCTGCTCCATCAAAGCTGGAAAGATGAGCACCCTCCCGAAAAGTTTTTAAGGTGGAGTAGGCAGTGGAGAAAACTGCACGGATCAGATTGGGGGTAATTATTTTGTTTGATTCAAGCCAATTGAGCACCTGTCACTCATCACACGAATAGGTATGTTCTTTGGACGGACAAGGATAATCGGAGACTGGTAGAACAGTTCTATCCCGAGTATCTCAAAACATATGACGCATTACCGAGGGAAATTTACCGTGCAGACATGGTGGGTATTGCTAGCTGCACCAGGATGAGCACCTCTGATCACTATCTTTTAGGCCAGGAACATGTACATGCACCGGTTCGGAGGTATATATGCGGATTTAGATCTTGTACCTCTATCACCTATCTCTCAACACCTCCCTGTATTTCTCAGCACCGCTCGGCCTCCAGTTCACATCGCCTACGTAGGCCATATGAGCGGGGACGAGTTCGAGCATTCGATACCAAACGCATTCATGGCATCTATACCGGCCGGCCATCCGTTCTGGAAAAAGCCTCTTCATTTCGTGCAACAACACATTGGGTCTGAAAAATATAACCGTCAGCCAGAAGCCCTAACGGGCCCAGTGGCGTTGAGGACATGTGTCAAACAGTGGGAATCGGAGCGGGATCAAAGACACGGAGAAGGAAACTTCGACCAGGTTGCAGTTCTGGAGAATGGCAAGGTATGAACGGTGGTTCCACCTCGCGAGCACGCCTAATCCATCCTCCCATTCAGATTTACCCGTTTAGCTGGTGGGACTCCCCTTTCAAAGATCAGGTATGGACTCTTTTTTTTATAGCTTGTGGAATATGGTTCGATAATTGTCTCTAGTGTATATGCCGTCCCCAAAGTGTCACGTTCAACGCGGCGCTCTGCAACTCTCTTTATCCTCATGCTTGGACTATAACCTAGTGAGTAATTGGGTGTTCTACTCTTCTTTGTTCTGACGTGTCGCAGTTGGGCGCACTCCTGGGAGAAGTTTACGTGGTGAAGACCGGTCTATATATGCTTGAACATTCTTTCTGACAGGTTCTCTTTTCCGGAGGAGGCGCATTCCCATCGAATCGAAGCAGTCAGGGCAGGTAGATGGGTGGTTCGCTTCTTGAGAAGCGGTGCTCGAGGTTGCTATATCTGTGTATAGACTTCATTACTTTATGTTCTTAAATAATTGTTTTTTTTTCTCCTCGTTGAGGATTGCTCCTTAGACTCCCCCTTCACCTCGTTGCGCAGCTTGACATTGTATATTGCCTAATGAGCTCCGCCAAGTATTCTCGAGTGGCTGCATACGAGCTAGAAGAAGAAGGAAGAGGCAACGGTGATCGCGTTAATGAGGCATATCGAAATGCTAATACTTCCAACTATCACTGGCAACGAGCTAGAAATCTCCTCAGTGGTCCACGATGGCTGCGCGACAAATCTTCCTCTTACTCCCAGCACAAAAAAGCAATTCGCATAGGCTTGGCCTTCTTTGTGGTCCTCGTTATAGCAGCGGTCGCTTTCACGCCTAACCCGGTATCTGGATCCATCACGGAGAAAATAGAGGACATGGATGGGGAGTTTGGTGCATGTCCGAGGCTATTGGGTCCATCCGAAGGAGTTGGAGAATCGACTCCAAACAATGACCCACACGCGGACCAGTCTCAGTGGTCGGAAATGATGTTACCCAGTCGACTTATGGAGCTGGTCGACCAGGGCAAGCCTTTCCCCCATCGGATAATCCATCAGAGCTGGAAGACCAGGGATTTACCGCCTCACTTCCAAAAATGGAGCAACGACTGGAGGCGAATTCATGGCAAGGGATGGACGTGGGTCTCATTTCTTTTGGCGACCGATGATCGGGAACCGCTCACTGAGTGTCTGACAATAGATACGTACTTTGGACGGACGAGGACAATCGCCAGTTGATCCAGAAATACTACCCCGAATATCTGGAGACTTACAACAGCTTGCCCCGAGAGATTTACCGGGCCGACATGGTAAAGAGCCTGATTTTTTTTGTCCCTATTGGGTTTGAGAGGCTGATACCATCCTTTCTTCCTTTCGAGTAGATTCGTAACGTTTACATGCACAAATTCGGCGGAATCTACGCCGACCTGGATCTTCGGCCCTTGAGCCCCATCGACGCCCATATTACAGAATTTATTTCTTCAGAAGACAGCGACAAGCCTCTTGCTTTCGTTGGCCATATGGGTGATGACAATTTCGAACACTCGATACCCAACGCATTTATGGCGACGACTAAGCCGGGCCACCCGTTCTGGTTCAAGCCGTTGGAATACGTTTCCAAGCATCAAAATGAACATGCTTATAATGAGGCACCGGAGAAATTAACTGGGCCTGTCGCTTTGAGAGACTGTGTGAAGCAATGGCAAGCGTCGGAAGGAAACCATATGGAACTCCGCGTATTGGAGAATGGAAAGGTTGGATATTCTCGCTCGCCTTCTTCTAAATAACGCTGATTACTTTCTACAGATTTATCCCTTGGATTGGTCAGGCGCTCCAAAGCTCAACTGGTGTCTATGTCGGTTACATAGTCCATGGTTTAACGAAGACAAATGCAACGCGTTATATAAAAAGACTGCATGGACGATCACATAGTGAGAGATCTTGATTTACTGCTTTATCCTTATATCTGATCAACCGCTTCTAGCTGGACTCACTCCTGGTAATAGAGTAATGGTATCGACGACGACGACGATAGACGCTGCTTATAATGTCAAGTGCACACATAGTTCTTTATTGATAATATTGGCATACGGACACTCGTCGACTAATGGCCAACGTGTTTCCCTGTATATACAAAAAGAATACAGCTATTGTATGCCCCGTATCTGTCCCGCGCTGCTGTAATCTGGAGCTAGCTGAGTCATTAGAAAGGCAGTTCGATCTTGGTCCATACAGGGAAAAGCACATTCCCAAGTTCATAGGGAGCGGCCGCTACTGACGACGTCAGTATTGTCGATGTAAGACCGTACGACACTAGAATAGAACATCTAGTGTTCAATGAGTAGAAACAACATGCTTTTCAGCCACTGCTGCGATTCTGTCCAGGCGACTACGCAAACCCTTCCACTTATCACCTCGACCCATCATCTGTGCAATATCTTCTGTACCTAACCCTTGAGATAGAGGCTGGTGCAGAAAAGGATTGCATAGCGTGTCGTGATATGCCGTATGAAGAGCCTTGAACAGCTGCCCAAGGAGTTGAGCTCACTTAAGAGGGCGCAAAACGTTCTCTCACTAGTATAACATCGGAATCTTTCAAGAAGTCGTCTACTTGATCCATTGCGAGAACAATTTTGACTCTTGTGGCTTGCTGCAATGTGAACATGGCGAATCAGTGATATCTCTGGAATCACTTACGGGTGATATAGCCATAGACGCAAACGTCCTCCAAGACATAAAGTAAGCCAAGAAAGCATTCATTCGCCTTTGGGTTCGCGTTGACTATCGTGGGCCATGAGGTGTGACCTTAGAGAACACGGAGAGATACGGCGTAACTGCGTTCTTCGATGACATCCAGGGAAGTATGAGCGATATAATGATATTTTAGTTCTTCATTCTCCTTGGTGCCAAAGGATTTGATCAACATTGGAAAGTTCTGGGTTAGATATGAGGGGAGATTATTGTGATCCAGTAATCAAAGATACCTGAGGCGATATATAGGCTACTGCCCGCATTTTGAGACCCTTTCCGGACATGTGCTGGGATGGCTCGCCAGTTGTGGTTTATGGTCGACAGTTGAGGCGAGGTTCGAACCAGCCTCTGGAAGCGCTTGCTCTCCACGACCACGGCGTCGCACCAGAATACGATATATTCCTTCAAGAAACACTATTCCAGGTCCTTTTTCTGACTGAGTTGCGAGAGAAAAGGTCAGACTCCGTTTCTCGACCTCTGACCTTGCCACTCGCTGCAGACGCTTACCTCCACGTTCGTCATTTCAGATCCTACTGTGTCCGTGACGCGTATGTCTATCGTATAAGTACAAGGGAATCATATTGACGCTACGAGAGCTTGCGATGTCTCTGACAGGCAGAAAGCGCTTCTTGAGCGACCTCTCTGAACTTCAAGCCGTTTCAAAGAGAGGCTGGGAACTCCATGGTGTACAAATCAAAGGTCATTCTTTCGCGTATTCACGCGTAGAATCATGGCTTGACGTCCTCCAGGTCTGCGTTCGGGAGACGACGAGGGCTCGGTCGAGTTCACCTTGATCTACGATGGAGATCCTATTTCCAAACCCCTACTACTCATTACAGGTATTACTTCCTTGGCATATTGTCCTTATACGTTGCCCATACAATGCGACTCTAGATACGGCCTCATATCCCACTGAACACACGTGCCTAGCATATGATCAACAGGACGACGCACACGAGACGGTCTCCGAAGTCTTGGAAAATGTCTCCTCTTCGTCTGCGAAACCGCTCAAAGACACTATCTCTCGTTTGGTAAAGTCGATCTCCAGCGCCTTAGGTCTCTGTGAAGACGACGATGAAATGGAGGAAGCAGAAGATGATTCTGACGATGACGACGGTCATGCCAGCCTTGATGGAGAAGGGATGGAAATCTTCCAGCACAAGGACGTTGCCCATCAGATGGCCGCACTGAAACGGGATTTCTTGGAAATCGTGGCAGCGGATTGGAAACCCGGTTTGGTTCGTTTTGGCTCCAGCGAGTTTGGTAAGTGGGCGCGACGAACCTTCTAAATGCTGCTCGTTAATCGCTGTGCGCCCAGTCGTCTGTGTGGCATGCCCAGTCATCAAGGTATGAATACCGTGCTTCTCTAATTGATGCACTGGACTCATTTTCTGATTAGATGTCTACACCTCCGAATGCTTTAGCCGCATGGGATCGAAGGCTACTCCTACCTGATCAACATCTCACTTTGATCATCTCAGGCTTCCGTGGTTCTTATCCACCACTCTCTGAGACCGGGCAGGTTGCCTCTGGCTTTGCTAAAATACGCTTCCACGTTGGACTTTCGGATGGGAAGCCTTCGAGGGATGTGGTCGAAGCGACGACTCGTGATTACGGCCTCAAAGAAGACGAGAGGTTTGTTCCAGAACCCGAGCCTGCTCCTCCAGAATTCGACGAGGACGACCCAGACACTTGGGACATTCAAGAAAAGGAGCCCACGCCGGAACTTGAGCCCGTCCATGAGCCTGGCAGATTTGACAAATTCAGCTTGAGCACCAGCTTGAACAGTCTCCTCAATGATTCATTGATTCCACTCATACAGCTTAGGGTCAAGTTTGGCATTGGTTGGGCTGGGGCGGAAATGCTTTTGGCTCATCACACGGAAAAGCAGATCTCTCCCGAAATGGCGTATGAATATTTGGCTGGCCATATTCAAGCAGTTGACCTCGAGGAGAGAGCAATAGCCCATCTGCCACTTGATCCACTGTTTCGCCCTAAAGGCGCTGGTATAACGTCTATAAATCTTCCACTAGTCGCATTTAGTTATCTCCTGAGGAGAGTTCTGGTATGTACCGTTCAAAGTATCAAATGTGGAGGCTGACGACTGCAAATCAGTTGTGCCCAAGGTTCTGTCTTGTGTGTCACCAGCGTATTCAGACCGACTTTGTCGCCATCAAGCCTTATGTTTGCGAGAAAGGCTTGTGCGCATATCAATTCTATGCACTCAGCTTCGGTACTTCCATCGAGGTTTGCCCTGTTCAATTACGGATCCTTTAATTCTAACTGTATTTTACAGTACGATATTGTTCACAACCCGGCGGTGGTGGACCTGTTGGTTTCGTTTGCATATGCGAGTGCCCTCGAGGGTCAATTGAAAGAGGAACTTCCTGTCGGCATTGGTTTGCGTGTACGTACGATCGACGGCTGCTTGGTCAATACCCTTAATTTGTTTAAGGTCCCGAAACCAAGCCGAACGGTCGGAGATAGAACTTTTCAGAATTATATGAGCACAGCTACCCAGGTGGCTGCTTTTGAGGGGGAGCCGGAGGCGGATGGGCTCTATGACTTTGATCGACTCCCAATCGCATCGCAGCGAGGGGCGATCGTGGATATGCTGAGCAAGATACCTAAAGTGCGTAGTCCTGCTGGAGTATAGACTTGAGTCCTGACTCACAAGGTTTAGGTCAGCGAAATGAGGCAATATCTCCTCCGTATCACTCCTGCAAGCAAGGCGAGAGGCCGGCAAACGATTAGGAACATGAATGATGACACTCCGGCGGCAGCTTGGACGCTGCTGAGATGGTAAACATCTTACATATGACTATCAGAATTCTTACGGTTGATTAGGTGTGTTGCGTCTTGCACAGCTTACATTGAGGAACTCTGTACTCCATCAGAGCGTGTCCAAGGCATTGGTACGTAATCTACGCATGAGCGTATATCCTCTGATAAATTTGATAGAAACGAATGCCATGTATCATCAATTCCGATTCAGTGTCGGTTCGCCACAGGCAGAAGCCAAGTTCCAAGCCGCTGTACAGACGGCTATGTCAACAAATAGCAATGCAAAGAAATATCCTACATTATATGTACGGGTGGATGCCTACTTCGAGTGGCTTGAGTTAACCCTATGATAGGCTTGGCATGGCTCGCCACTGATGAACTGGCATTCGGTAGGTAGCGCAAGGTTTATGGTGTTGGTCATCTGATCTATTTTGCAGATCATTCGCCAGGGTTTGCATTTCAAGGATATTGCTCACGGAAGGGCATACGGTAACGGTTAGTATGGCTGAAGCCAGTACAATATAGGCCAGTCACTCAGTTCTATATAGGTGTCTACTTTGCAAAAGATGGCAATATCAGCATGGTGAGTCGGCAAAAAGACCTTGTTACCCTTCTGATGGTTACGACAGAGTTATTCTCGGGCGGCTACGAGTCGATGGAAGAACTCGGAGCTTGCTCCATCCACAGCCCTTGCCATCGCCGAGATTGTCAATCTGCCTGAGAAGTTCGTTAGTACCAACCCGTACGTGCTATTGTCTTTACGCTTTCTCTCCACTGAGAGCCATCCTAGATATTTCGTTGTTCCCGAGGTCACATGGATCTCAACCCGCTACTTGTTGGTCCAAAGTTCTGCTATTCAGCAAACACTCAAAGAGGAGGACTCAACGATGGCCATCAAGACATTGACCATTGATCCCAAGAATGGTTTCGTATTGAACAATAAACCCATCGGGATTCCTTTACGAATCGATCAACTCGACCTTGTGATGCAGAAGAACCGCAAGGAGTACAAAGAAAAATCCTATGACGAAGAAGATTTAGCTGTCTTCAAATTTGAAGATAATGCGGAGCCGCCCCGACCCCCGCCACCAGCTGACGACTGGAAACACGACCCATCATGGGTTGAGCAAACGGATTATCAGCTCTTAAGTGCTCCAACACAAGCCTCGCCCATGTCAACCATGCATCTACAGAAGGAGTTCAAGTATATGATGGAGGAGCAACGCAAAGCAAAGAGTCTTCGCGAACTGGGTTACTTCATCTCGCCGGAAGTGATGGGAGACAATTTATTCCAATGGATCGTTGAACTGCATTCATTCGACAAGGATCTACCACTTGCCCGCGATATGGCTTCCAAGAAGGTCAACTCCCTCTTGTTCGAAATCCGGTTCCCACCAAATTTCCCTCACTCTCCTCCTTTCTTCCGTTTGATAAAACCCCGTCTTTTACCGTTCCTACAAGGTGGCGGAGGTCATGTTACAGCAGGGTGAGTTTAGACGTCTACGTGGTGAGACACATGCTGATATTTTGGCGACAGAGGTTCCATTTGTATGGACCTGCTTGTTCAAGATGGCTGGCTGCCTAGTTATAATATTGCTGCCGTTCTCTTGCAGATTCGAATGGCTATCTCAAGCACTGAGCCTCGTCCAGCGAGGCTCGCTCCCGGTGATGACTGGAAGCGAGCATATGGTGTTCACGAGGCCTTTGAAGGTATTGTACTAATGTTTACGGTGTATCTTCTGCGTATCAATAATCTTCAGGTTTCAATCGAGCGGCAGCGACTCATGGGTGGCGAGTACCTGAAGGAACCAGGCAGTTGGTTCTTCGACAATAGTTCATATTTAACTCTACTCAGTTTCTCGTCATTACTTTTCTGTAGCCTCCCGCTTTCTTGTAGACTATATCGGCGGGAGGCAGGTCACAAATGTCACTTGTTTTTCGACCTCCATCATTTCGTGTGCTCCGGAGTGCCTCTCTAAGGAGACATGCATCTACATCCAGTATAAATGAGTCAACTGCCGCGCAGTCGCTCCGAATCTACGCAGTTTCGACTGGGATTGTGATTGGTTCAACATTATTCGCAGTCTACTATGCGGATTCTCGAGCAGCAATCCACCGTTATATTGTACCTCCATTATCAAGATTGCTTTTAGATGCTGAAGGTGGACACAAATTCGCGCTAGGCGTCTTGAAGGGTGGGTTGGGACCGCGGGACCAAGGCCTGGATGATGAAATATTGCAAGTTGAGGTCAGTGAAGCCTGTTGAATATTTTGTCTGCTAAAATTCTGAGACTTCTTCTTAAAGCTCTGGGACAAAAAACTGGCTAATCCGGTTGGGCTTGCTGCTGGTTTCGACAAGGATGGAGAAGCGGTGAATAGTAAGGCATCGTTTAAGGAGTAGGTTGGAACGCCGATTTATTATATATACTAGGTCTCTTTGATCTTGGATTTTCCTGGGTAGAAGTTGGTAGCGTCACTCCTCGCCCACAAGAAGGGAACCCTCGACCTCGAGTATTTCATTTGACACAAGACAAGGCTGTCATCAACCGATATGGTTTTCCGTCCAAAGGTGCAACGTCTGTCTTAACCAGACTCCAAGCTCGCTACGCGTCAAGTGGTACAACACACTCCCAAAACGCCTCCCTTCGCGAGGGCCAAATCCTTTCCATCAACCTGGGCAAGAATAAATCGTCACCTCCGGATTCTCTCGGTGACTTTCTCGTCGGCGTACGAACATTTGGTCCGCTTGCTGATGTCCTCGTCGTCAATGTCTCGTCCCCTAACACTCCCGGTCTGAGGAATTTACAGTCACGCGGGATGCTGATCGAATTATTGGATGCAGTCAAAAAGGAGAGAGATGCCCTCCAAATAGACCGAGAGTTGCCGAAAGTTTTAGTGAAGATTGCGCCCGACCTTTCCGCTGAAGAGCTACAAGACGTTGCGGAAGCGGTTAGAGAAACCAATTTTGACGGAGTTATTGTTTCCAATACGACGATACAGCGGCCTACAAATCTCAAATCCTGTGAGTAGGGCTATTCAAACAGGATACCCTTCCATTTGGGTCGACTGACGATATCATTAGTCAATCGTAAAGAAACTGGCGGATTATCCGGTCCACCTTTGAGAACTCTTACTCTCAAAGCATTAAAGACCATCCGTCCGCTTCTTCCGGCATCGATACCTATCATTGGATGTGGGGGTATCTCGACGGGTGACGATGCACTGGAGTTCGCCCGTGCAGGTGCCACTACTGTCCAGATATACACCTCACTGGCGTATGATGGCGCTGGCGCGCCTAGACGGATCAAAGACGAGATCACTCAACGGCTGAAGGAGACCAATTTGACCTGGATGGACGTCGTTAAGGAGGGTCAGAAAGGAGCTTGGAAGAAGCCACGTGAAGAGACAGTTCCAATAGATACAGCATCTGGCCTGACAGAATCGATTCAGGAAGGCGCGAATCGCCTAGCCGCTATGGGGGAACGGCTGATCGAGGTTTTAAAGGAGGATAATCTCCAAGTCGCGGATAAAATACAACAAAGTATCGCTAGAGAATAGATTATAGAGTGGATTTTCGGATATTACGGGGGCGGTGTGCCGAGTGCGGTTGCGTTTGAGGATATCAAGGGGTTTACTCCATAACCCATTGGCGCAGAGCGAGACAGCCGCCAATTTCTGGGTGTAAAATGACACTCCTGAGCCAATGTTGGAGTGCACGGCGCCGTCTATCTAGGAACACTGGTCGATAGCGAGCCAAAGGCGATTTTGGTGGTAAAGCGGGCACATGGGCTCGCAAGTTTGGCTGTAATATTCCTCAGATATGAACCGAACAAAGCGGCGGTGAGGACATACCTGGAGTGTTCTCATAAGGGCTTGCCGAAGTCGTACAAAATCATTGTAGCGACGTAGGGCTTTGATCGAATTTCCCTATTGTAGGCTTGAATGGACAACTTTGATGCAAAAAGGAATTATGCTACCTCTTTCGTGGTTATGACACAGTCGTAGACTGAGGAATTCGTGAGTTTCGACCGGCCGACGGTCGCGGTCGCGGCTGCGGCTGCTTACCAACATAAGCACCGGCCCGATGATCCCCAACAGAAGTCCATCTGCAATTTCTTGAATGAGTGAAATTGGAATGCGAAGAGTTTTTGTGCGAACCCTGTGATGACGGCGTTTCGAGCAAATGTACGTGACGCCACTCCAACAGTTTGATCGTCGAGCCAAATTTCATGTGAGATGACGGAGCGGGCATCTACAGATATCACAGAGGGTGGTATCGATCTCGAATCTACTGTATCGTCTTCCTGTAATGCTCGTTTCACTTGCGAACGATTGGGTTTTCAGGTCGAAATGGGAAATGTACCTCAAAGTCTGCCATGAATTCGGCCTCTGCTTCTAGATCGACATGTTCATCTCTAATGACCGTCAAGAGATTTTTGGTGTTCGCAAATGGGTGTACGGGCGTCGCTGGAGAGGTCGGTGCGGACTGGCTCTGGCTCACGCTCATGGCCAAGGTACGAAATCCACACTTGACCCCAACCCCGACAACAAACGGAGTGAGATGACCTCCAGGGCGGCTCAGGCGTGCTCAGTGCTGCTAGCTCTTGCAGCATGCTTCTTCATGTTTTATTTCTCCGACCTCGCAAACCATTCTCCGGAGGTCGTCTCACCACAGGGTTGTGAAATGTCCTATATGTGGCCGCATTATGTTCTTCAGTCCGATTTCAACACCTCCTGGACTCCTCTAGGCAGCAGATATAGTCTCTGGCTTTACAGAGAGAGCAATATTGATGATCTGACAGGGGTGAGATTTCAACATATCTCATAGCGTATAAGCAACCCTCACCCCTTCTCCCAGCTTCGAGGAACCCCTGTTCTATTTATTCCAGGAAATGCCGGCTCATCCAGGCAGATACGATCCATAGCTTCATCAGCCGCTCGTCAGTTTCAACAGGACAACGGGAGCCAATACAAGCGACCGTTGGATTTCTTCGCTGGTGAGTGCCAGCACCTATGCCATGCATTCTGTTCTTCT